>JAJTUB010000031.1:3446-15625 GCA_036971345.1 Dactylellina drechsleri
TCAGGATATCCTGAGGCACAAGTTTCAGTACCGTTTCAGAGTTAAAAAACTCGAAAATTTCCCCAAAAAAACTTTTTACCCACCGAAAAAAATTCAAAAAATTTTACCCCGACTCGAGAAATATCCAAAAAATTTTACCCCGACCCGAGAAATATTCCGACTCGGGGAAAGTCATTTTCAATTTTTTTTCCCCAGCTAAAGCCGGGGAATTCTTTGTCCCGACTCGATTTTTCCCGCCCCGATTTTAAACGCTAATTAAAATTATATAATAAAAATTTTGGTGATCACGTGATTTAATTTAAAACGGTTTCTTGGCGGTGCGGTTTTTCGTTATTGTCACGGTTTTTAAACCCGTGCCTGGTTTTTTTTTTTAAAGAAAAACCAACCCGTGGGTGGTTTCTACTATTGTTTAAAAACCGACCCGTGGGTGGTTTCTACTATCTAAAAACCAACCCAACCCGCCCCATGTCGCACTCTAATCTGAATTAATATTTAAATTATTACTTGGTTTTCTAAATACATATAGTTTGGAAGTATAGGTATAAATAAGTATTTAATATATAAAAATAATTTATGAAAGTAATATAAAAATAACTTTATGAAAGGAATATGAATATAATTTGTGAAAGGAATATGGAGATAATTTGTAAAAGGAATATGGATATAACTTATAAAAAGAATATAAAAATAACTTGTGAAAGGAATATGAAAATAATTTATAAAAGGAATATAAAAATAACTTATGAAAGGAATATGGAGATAATTTATAAAAAAAAACACTTTTTATTCTTCTTACTTGATTTCATATTGTTTCTCAATCCATAATAATACTTCTACTTTTCCGATTGTCATGCATAGTAATCCGCCCGCAGCTTCAACTTCCGCCTGCAGTTCTTCTCTTTGAGTCTTTGTTACAGATTACTAGCTGTCTATAGATCAAAAGATATATGAACTTGCCTATCGATGCTATTAAGTAAGGCAGTAATTACCCCTTTATAGCTCTTCTAATCCTCCATAATCCAGGCTCGTAGAGTATTCCGTAATAGTAAGCAACCAGCTTCCTCGAGCCTGTTGTTTGCTATAAGCATTATTCGGTAAAAAGGCTCAGTCTCTACCTAATGTAGGCTAACATTATTATGGCATATGTACCGAATAAGGGCGGTTTTGAACCTCTAAGGGTCGAATAATATAATTAGGCGGTTAATAGTTGCTTAATTATTATAGCTATTGTTCTCAAATCCTTTAAGTGTCTATGGCCTCTTCTTGGCCCCATTCTTCGTAATATTGTACGCTGATTCGAGATGGTTGATAGGATGATAGGTTAATTGTGCAAGCTACTTATAGTTTTTAGTAGACTCTGCCTGTAAAGGAATCGAACTACCATCGTCACCGATGAAAGGCATGACGTCCGAATGGAGGATAGCGGACGATCCTCCATCATGATGGACGCCATAAGGGACCAAATAGGAAATACAAACGGACCAACAGTCATGTGAGCTGCCAGTTGCTCGGTTTGCTCGATCGAGCAAATCGAGCAACTCGAGCAGGCGATGTCTATATATACAGCGCGAATCTGCCAAGCCACTTATTAGTTACTATTACTGCACGCAATACCTATCTATTAAAGATATCAGTTCTCTTCGTAACATTGCCTAGTAGCAGAGCCGGTAAAGCCAATACCTCTTAAGCGACTTCGTCTCCTGAATCGGATATCTATGATCTTAAATCCATAAGCGCTTACAACGCTTCGTATGATGCGGTATTTAGAAGCCTGGGCAGTAGCTAGCTCTGTCACGCTAGCGGAATTTGCCGAAAGCTAGCGGAGTTTGCTACTGGTCTGCGGGCTGAGTTGAATGAAGTTCAGCCAGCCCGGCTGAAAACGGGCTGGCTATTGACAACACTGGGACTCTTTCGTTTTGGTGGGAGGCACTTGTAAGGAAGGCTCTTATTCGTAAATTAGATGTATTAGCTTCACTTGATAATCCTGATAGACTTATCCCGCGGTCGGAAAGGGCTGTTAGTCTATAGACCCGTAGTATTGAAGTGAAAATATAAAAGTCTTAATTTTTCTTGAAAAATTGACGTTTTGGTGAGAGTTACGTTTTCCTAAGAGGCACTCACTGGAGGTACCTTTGTGTACAAAGGTAGCCTTGGCACGGTTAGTCATCAACAAGCGCTGGGAAGCCACACCGACATTCATACAGCTGACTGCAAAGAATATGTATACTAGACTGAAAGCACTGCAAAGAGGCCACCTAGTTCTTTTTTATATCATCAAAAAAGTATTAAAATAACACGCTAACCAATAATTAAGATTTAGTATTTGGATTTTCGAATTACAAATCTTGCTCAGACTTAATAAAATAACAACTCAACCATTTCCAAATCATGAGATTTAATAATTAGACCCCCACCCTCTACATCGATTGGCCGTCGAATATCCTTTGTATTAACCCTTAATGGGTACTTCGCTGTGCCAGCTGGCCCAGCCCAGTCAAAATCGATAATGTGGAGGGAGATTGCTTCTGCCTCTAGACTATCAAGAGTGTTCTTGTCAACCAGAATATTGACTTGACGAATGTCGCCATGAACGAAGTCCGTATCATGTAGCTTTTGGAGAATCTGCGTGACTTTCTTCTTGATGCGTAATCTTACTTTGTCATCGAGTTTCAGTGTATAGTCATCGAGTCGGGTGTATCGGGATGGATCCATAACGATCATCTTCCATCCACCATGAAGGTTGTTTACAGCTCGCAAAGTCGGTGCGTACCCTAGATCGGCAAGGAAACGATGAGCATCTTCAGAGTACTGCCTTGTAAATTTGATAATTAAACCCTCCCCAGTTTCGGTGGCTGCAGTAAAGACGAGTTTGCTGCCAATACGTTCTTCGTAGGTAAACTCAGTCCGTATGTTGGCACTATCAACAAAGCTTCTTTGAAATGGATATTCAGGTTGGATTTTGTTGCTGGCGGATTTAACGCTTTCATAGTGCTGATTAATTTGAGGGATAGCTTCCCAGACTGCATTTAGGATAGCTGCCATCTGTCGCTTTGCTTCATCGTCCGTCCAATGAATCGTCAAATCGAAAACCATTGCTAACGGCTCGACAAGGATCCTTTTACCTGTCCAGATACAACCGTAGAAACCGATTTGTGGACCTAGGCCAGTCTCTTAGCTATTGAAACAAGTAACTGACTAGGTTAAACAGGCACTGAGTAGGTTATCTAACTTACCAATATCAGTCATAAGAATACTAGGGAATCGTGTGTGCTCCTCAAATTGACGTTTATCCTTTATAAAATTAGAATAATAGCCAATTGCCTCAAATAACGCGCATCCTTCGTGATTCTTGCATTCTCTAATGAGCGCTGGAATAATCACTGGTTGTGTATTGCCGTCTGTTGTCCTTGAAGTTCCCTGGATGGTCCCTGTATAAAGATGGATTGTAGTCGTATTATAGATGGCGTCCCCAATTGCGTCGCGACGTTCATGTTCACTGCTGTACCATTCGCAGGCAGCTAATGCAACTTCCTCTAAAAGCTGGACTGCCTTTGCAGGAGGTTCTAGAGCGCAGTTATCCTTGAATTCCGCAAATTCCTGTTGAAGTAAAGTAATCGGAATAGTGTCATAATCTAACGGACGGTTACACTGGACTGGATCAGGAGTGTATAATTGGAATAGACCAGGTTTGGCGAGTGAGGAAGGTGCCTGTTTCGCAAGTACATCAAGTCGAGCTCGTGCTTTCTTTGCTTCTTCATCATCATTTTTTCGTCGTTTCTTACTCGCTCCGGACGCGAGAGCGACAGTCTCAACTGCACGACTGTCAGAATTGATGGACGATGCGATGATAATCGAGACGTAATCAGAGGATAGAACAAGATACTTACTTGGAGTCCTAATATAGACGTGGATACATTCGTCAGGCGGCGTTACTTCCCAGTAACGAATAACTTTTCGAATCGGGTTCAGTATATTATCGTTGGTGAGCTCATCAGGATTAATTTCTCCGATGCTCGGTTTGTCCACTTGCCAAAGATTTAAGTATTTGGCATCGACACCGTTGAGAGTGTGCGGGTGCTTGTTCTTGATATAATCCTTGAGATCATCCACGGTCTCATCTGCAGCCATCTTGATTGAGAAAATGATGGCATCGTTTTCGATCAGACAATTGAGTCTGTACAGACGTCCAGCCATTTGTTATTTGCCGTCGTATTTTGATGTTGTAATAGTTATTGGATAAGTAGAGGAAGAGAGGACGGGTTGATTCTTTCGTGGAAGATCAAGACGCGACGGTTTGAAGTGCCGCCTTAGAGAATAAAAAGGGACCCTCTGAGCCACCTAATTTTGTAGCTACATAGAGCAGGCGTAGGGAGCAGGCGTGGGAGTGGCGGCAGAGGGCAAGCGAGTAGAAAGAGAAGGCACAGATGGTTTAGGAATCGATCAGGATAAGAAATGCTTTGTTCGAGATGAAGAAGGTTGTGAATATGGTGTAGAATGGCGAAGATGGGTAGAATGGGTAGAATGGTGAAGATGGTGAGATGGTCTAAAAGTGGCGCTAGCGAGAAAGTTCTAAGAGAGTTTACCTGGCAACCAACAGCAACCACCAACTAAAATTGTTGGTGGCATGGAGGTGAAACATGGGAGATGCACCGAAGCAACAACAATAACCGTGCCAAGGTACCTAAAGGTACCCCTATACTAGCGTTGCAAGCATAGAGGCACTCACGGAAGTGAGTGCCTATCATGAAAACAATTTAATGGTCAAAACAATGTTCTCACCAATTATCATCATTTTACCATCTATTTTGCTATCTATTTTACTATCTATTTTACCATTATTACGAGACGCTCCATAAGGTACGATGTGCAAGGCTCAGACTTCGGAACCTCTTGGAATGGTTTGTTATCATATGGTATTTCGTCTGAGCCCTACGTACTAGTATCGTACCTTATGGAGTGTCTCGTGACAATAGTAAAATAGATAGTGAAATACGAAGGCTTGTGCGAAAATTAAGTGTGCATTCTTGGCATTTGGTGAGAGAGGCTTGGCACGCCGGTGTCTCCCCCAGGGTCAAGGTTATAGTGGTAATTGCACAAGGCAACACACCACCTCGTGCAATTACCACCACCATTACGAAGGCTTGTTCGAAAATTAAGTGTGCATTCTTGGCATTAGATAATTTCACCTGGTGATGTGGGGCCCAAAAACTTGGCATACTAGTACTTATGATACACGAAATTGATGGCTATAGCAACGACTATAAAATCGTAAAAATGTAGTAATTATAGGATCAGCAATTTCTAAAACCTTTGGAATAGTTGGAGTAACTGGAACTGCTGGAGCTATTAAAGCCGCTAAAACTACTAAAACTATTAGGGCCTCTAAAAGTGTAAGAATCGGTACAATAGGCACGAGGTATCAAGGTAACACACAAGATGTCACAAGGAACAAGATATTGGTCTGCGTATGTGTATGTCTGAATTAATACTTAAATTATTGCTTAATTTTCTAAATATATATAATTCAAAAATATAGGTATAAATAAGCATTTAATATATAAAAATAACTTATAAAAAAAACATAGATAAGTCAATGTGTATAAATATGGACCACCCCTGGTTTTGAACAACGCGTTTTTGTGAAAACTTACCTTCATGCGATCATACGCGTGATCTTATTCTTCCTTGTACAACCATAGTATTTAGCCAAACAAGCTAATTTTTCAAAAAATAAATTGAAAATAACTAACAAACACATATACATCAGCAAAAAAAAAAAGTCGTGGGATGACTGAGAACAGACATAAGACGGCTTTTGGGTGTTGTGACGACAGGATGTTGGGACGGCAGCTAAGCTCCATATTATATCAAAAATATTTTCATAAATAACACAGATGATAGCAACTTTAATATATTTAAAAAAAACCTTTTTACAATTTTAAAAAATTTTAAATAGATTAATCATAATTAGAGTTCGACATGGGTCGGTTTTAACCCAGAAACCAGCGGGTTGGTTCGGTTTTAGGGGGGTCATGGGGAACCGCTGGGTGGTTTTTTTTTTTTTAATGGTTTTTTTTTTTAAAAAATTTTAAATAGATTAATCATAATTAGAGTTCGACATGGGTCGGTTTTAACCCAGAAACCAGCGGGTTGGTTCGGTTTTAGGGGGGTCATGGGGAACCGCTGGGTGGTTTTTTTTTTTTTAATGGTTTTTTTGGGTTATAAATTTAATTAAAAACCGTAATTTTAACTATTTTTTTTAATTTATTACTATTTTAGTAAATTTGTTACTATTTTTAGTAAATGGTTTCTTGGCGGGGCGGTTTTTTATAATTTCCACGGTTTTTGGGTCGGTTTTTGGTTTTCTTAAAAAAAAAAAACCAACCCGTGGGTGGTTTCTCAACACCGAAAACCGACCCAACCCGCCCCATGTCGAACTCTAATCATAATAATTAAAATAGTAAATAAAAAATATTTTAATAAAAATAAATATAAAGTAATATAGAAGTAATTTTCAATAATTTCAACACATCTAAAAATTGCTTTTTAGTATTTTTTCAAATATATTTAAAATAATATAATCATATTTTAAATAATTTAAAATTATTATTTATATTTATATTTAAATTGTTTTAAACAAACTATCAATTATTTATTTTTTAAAATATTCTTTATATTAAGCAAATTTCTTAAATTAGTTTTTTTATGTTTGTAATTAAATATATTAAATTTAAAATAGTTTTTTTTTTTAAAATTTCCAATTAACTAAACCTTTATTTTTTTATCTTAATTGTTTTAAGTGAGTGATTTATTACTTAATTTTTAAATAAATCTCCATTTCAAACATATTTTTTTTAGCAATCTTTTTATGTTTGTAACTAAATACACTAAATTTAATAAACACTTTATTTTTTAAACTTATACTTAATCAATTTATTCTTCTAAAAAACTTGATTATTTTTGATAAAGTTTAATTATATAATTTTGAAATATTTTATTTACTTATTAATTTATGTTGATTTTTATAAATCTGTAAGTAAATCTTCTTAATCTATTAAATATTTAAAAATTTTTATTATTATTTTTTTTATATTTTTGTTATATTGCTTTCTATATTCTTTAAATTTTATTTAATTTAAAATTTTTTAAAAAATTTTTATTTTAATCTTCTGAAATTTGCTAATAAATTTTATAAATTTGGTTAAAAATTTAATTTAAATATATGGATTAGAGTAATAATAAAAAATTAGTACTACTTCTATTAACTACTAAATTTTAATACATAATATGTAACGATATAGTGGTGTATATATCCGTTACGCTAAAAAGCCACCGGAAACTACCGACTAACTGGTAGTTTCACACCACTACGTATATATACCACATCACGAACTGTGACATAATATAATATAAATTTGTAATTTTAATTTTACTAAAAATTGTTTTTAATCAATTTTAAAACTCCAAATTTGTAAAAATTGGATATTGGTTATTTAATAATTTGGTAATATTATTAAGAATTATACTAAGTAATTTTTAAATTTTAATATTTAAATCCTATATTTAAATAATATTTTTAATTATTTAAATAATTATAATAGCCATTAGGAGTTTGAAAATAAATATATAAAAACCTAAAATAAGATAAAAAGAATAATTAACATTAAATCTATTAAAAATAAAAATTACATTATTAATAGAATAAAATCAAAGAAAATAAATAGATAATTTTATTTTTAATAATTTCCCATCTTCTAAAGCTAAAATTAATAAAAAGGTTAGATCAGTTTTCACAAGTTTAATAATAAGTTTAATAAATATATATCCTTTTTAATTGTATTAATATTAGCTCCTAATTTTTTTTTTATCTTTATTTTATTTTTTAATTTTTTTTCTACCTTCTTATATTTATTTTCTAATTTTATATATTTGTGATTTATAATTTTTAATTTATTTATTTTAATAATCCTATTCTTATAAGTCTTTATAAATGTTTTTTTAAAAAAATCTTTTTATTTTTTAATAATATTTTAGATTATTTAGTGTGTTATATTTAAAATTTTTACCATATTATTATTGTTGTTTATTGTTTTATTTCTGCTATTTGTAGTTATTAATTGATTATATCTATATTTTAATTAATATTTAATTAAAAAAATGTTACAGACCTACGGTCTTGACAGTATAATTATTTGTACTCTGTTTTATGCTATACTGTTTTCTGTTTTACTTGTTTTACTTCCTATATAATACTTGTTTTTTATATACTTGTGTTTACCTGATTATGTTCACAGACCTTTGTTACATGATCTCTATGTACTATGTGACTTATATACATATACACATATACAAGTATACAAGTATATAAGTATAAAGATATGAATATATGAATAATATGAATATACAAGTATTAATATACAAATAAATAAGTATTGATAATTATATAAAACCTCATTATATATATAAGATTATTATTAAGACTGATAAATAGTTCTTACTTTTCATTAATTAATTTAAATATAATATAAATTTATAATTTACTATAACTTTTATTATTATTATATATCTTATATATCATTCTTTGATATCTCGTAGTATACATACTTTTAGATCTAAAAACCTAAATATTTTAAAATAAGAAATTAATATTTGGTCAGATATACTTAATCAAAATATAATACTTTAACTAATCCTACTTAGACCTGAAAAAAAAGCATATGTATGTTAATAACAAAATTCAATCTTGAAAATTTTATTATATTAGAATATAAGATAATAGACAATAAAGGAAATTATGCATCTCTTTATAACATATTCTCATATTTTAATTAATTTATTGTTTATTAGATCAACTAAACTAACAAATACTCTAGAAAATAATTAAGAGAAGTATCACCCCTACCTAAATTAAAATTAACCATAAACTTATTAAACAAAGAAAATAATATTTTTTAGAAAAATAATAAGTTATATATTAATACCAGTACTCAAATTAATAAAAAACTAACTACATTAACAAAAGAATCTAAGGACAAGCCTACAAACATCACATTCATAAATAATTCCAAATATTCAAAAAATTTAGAAATTGTAATATAAATATTAAAATAAATTATAATAATTATCTATATTTATATTAGAATTTATATAGTAGTAAAAAAACATATTCCCATAAATAAAAATAAAAAATTTGGATTATTAGGACTAAATTAATTAGAATTATTATATAAGAATAAAATATATTCTAAATTTGCTTTTAAAAATAAAAATAAAGAATATTAACTATTATTAAAAGATTTTAATAAGAATTTTAATAATAATAAATTAATTCCTAGTAATAATAACAAATCTACTTATTATAAAAATAATCAACAAAACACCTCCTGTAATAATATCAAATTACCAGAATTAATTAAATTTAAAAAATCTTTTACAAAATTTAATTAATTTTTTAAATAATTTAGTAATATTTTTTATTTTTAACTTAAAAATTTTCCTAATAATAAATATAAAATCTGTTATATATTTTTTTTCTTTAAAAAAATTATTTTTAATATTTATAATATTTATTATAAAAAATATGATGAAAGCATTTTTTATTAATAATATTATAAAATTTTTAATATTATTTTAATTCTTACTAACTATACTGCTTTCATCAAATTCCTCAAACAAACTTACAGATATAAAAATAAATAAAAAAAAGCCCTCTGTAAATTCTATAAACTTTGATAAAAAGGATTAATAAAAAGCTATTTCCAAGAACTTGATCAATATATTCCACTCATAAATTATAATAATAAACAATTATTCCACTATATGAAAGAAGGTCTTAAACCACAATAAAAATAAAAAGTTATAAAATAGAAAACTACTAATAAGAAATTTATTTATAAAAAAATACAATTTCTTATTATTAAACTTAATGATGTTTTTTATAAAGATAATAAAGCTAATATAATATGATTTAGAATATTAGGATAATTTAATCTTGGAAATTAGTAAATTTATTAAAATAACTGATCCTATAATAAAGTGAAATATCAGAACACTTATAAACTTAACTAAGAATAATTAAGATTTAATAACAAATTTTAAAATTAATGGTAATAAGACGGCTAAGGATGGACCCTTAAAACTATTTATGGACTAGTTTTTATGGAGCTAGGAGCCATTTAGAATTAATATAAATTATAATATAACAAAACCCTAAAATCTAATAAATTCATTTGTTTTAAATACAATAAAAAAGGACATATAACTAGAAACTGTAGACAAAGTTAGCTCCAAAAAGAATGACAACCTAAACAAATTTGTATTACAAATTATAAAAAATTATATAAATAATATAAAAATTATAATAAATCTGAATATGAAAATAAATATTAAGAATTTGAATTAAAACAAAAACCTGATAGAACTTTTAATATCACCACTGTGAAACCGCACGAGCCTAGTGCTCTCGATGCGGTTCGAGATAGAACTTGTGGTGGCACTTAGTACGCTGTAAAGGGAAGTGATTTTGCTATCAAGTAATAACTAAATAGCTAAGTAAATTATCCAGTGTCAATTCCAGACAACAACTGGATAAGTGGTTTATATACACAAAACTATAGTATGTTATGCTAATCCAGATGGTTCTATAATTTCCAATACTTGCCTAGCTTTGCTGATATCTTTCTATATTAAACACCCAAAATAAGCTCTGTTTATGAGTTTTCTTGTAATCTCGATTCCTGTTGAGGCGCTTAATATAATTGCTCATATCTTTTAAGACTAATTGGTATAGCTAGCTGACTAGTCTTGTGGTTCTATGCCTTCCTAGGTTACCTGACTCGTACCTAGGTCTATCAATACCCCCAATTTATGAATCTAGGCTGGAGACCTCTCATCGATAGATCATCCCATCAATAAGCGCTTATCCATACTCCCCAAACTAATCAACGTTCTCATAGCGAGATTGGTTGCAATCGCACATTGTGTTGAGGGTGTGGTAATTTGCCACCTTAAGGTTGCATCGCCTTAATGGCTCTAGGGTGGCTAAGAACCGCCTCGAGAACCACATATCATGCGCAGCATGACAACCACCAATCAAATTATTTCTGGAAAAGATTCCTTTGAAATTATTTTTTAATAAATTTGTAATATTATGAATAACATCTAAACTAATTAACAAAATAAAATAATAGAAGAAACACTATAAACTACTATTCAATTTAAAGAGTCAATTAAAGAAGATTGGCAAACAGAAGTTATATCTCTAAATCAAAACACTCCTAAAACATCAGATATAGAACAAAAATATGTTATACTATCAAAACAATTAAATTCACCTACTATTAAAGAATACTATTAGATCTGGAATAATCCTCCTCCAAGATAATATTTATAATATATTTAAAATTTAATTAATAATCTAAAGTAAGAATATTAATACTAGAGTAAAACACAAAATTAATTCATCCCCCAAAATTTTAAACCTTATTAATCTAAAATTTATTTTAAAAAATAACTTTAAACCACTTATAATAAAAAAAGTTAATAAAACATTTTAAACAATAAATCATACAAAGAAATCTCTACTAAAAAAAATGAATTAATTAAATAATATTTAAAAAGATGATACAATTAACATTTAAAACCAAAAAATAACAATAAATTTTATAAATATAAAAATATAAAAATATAAATTTTTAAAATATGCTCTATAAAATATAAAAACTAAAAATATTTCTTATATAGAATTTATAATTTAAATAAATTAGAAAATATTTATATTCTATATATTAATAATATTTTTATAAAAAGATTTTATTTTATAAAATAATTCTAATAAAGCCCTCATAAATTTTATTAATATACTACCTATCTTGCTATAATCATTAAGTATAGTGCAGAACTTATCAAAAACTTTAATAATTATTAAAATATTATTAAAAAAAAAGAAACCTTTACTAAAAAATTAAAATTAATAGTTATTTAATTTAAACAATATAGCAATATTAGCAAATATATAATATATAAATAAAAACCTAAATATATAATATATACTAAATACCTTACCATTAGAGTTCGACATGGGTCGGTTTTAACCCAGAAACCAGCGGGTTGGTTCGGTTTTAGGGGGGTCATGGGAAACCGCTGGGTAGTTTTTTTTTTTTTTAATAATTTTTTTGGGT
>JAJTUB010000031.1:15738-68701 GCA_036971345.1 Dactylellina drechsleri
TTTTCTTAAAAAAAAAAAACCAACCCGTGGGTGGTTTCTCAACACCGAAAACCGACCCAACCCGCCCCATGTCGAACTCTACTTACCATATATAAACATTATATATAAAAATAAACAACTTATACTAGAAATTAATTATAGAACTAGATAATTACTAAAGAATACATAAAGAAAAGATTTTATTGGACTCTTAATATTTTACTAAAAATATACTTATTTTCTAAAACTTTAGCAATATTTTTAGAATAATAAGAAAAATTATATTATTTTACCATTTAATTTTCATTTAATTCATCTAAATATTAATATATTATTTATAAAAAACTAATAAATAAAGAAATCACATATAATATTATAAATTTAATTAATGAATCTTTAAATTAAAAGAGCTTTGGATTTTGATATATTTTAAATAATTTAATTTAAGTTTTATTAAAAAAAAATTTAATAAAATATTTAATAAAATTGCTAGATAATACTTCAATATCTTTTGCACAATTAATAGAAATTTTACCAAAGCTCTTACAAATAATAAAACAAAAACCATTTATATATCAGAAAATTATATTACGAAACATATATTGTTAATATACCTCAAACCTACCTACTATAATATTATAATATTTAAAAGAAGCCCCCTTGAAATAATTAAATACAAAATTATTATTACCCTTATTATTAATAATTACTTTGAAAAAAGAATAATTAATATTTTTAATTTTTAAAATAATGATCTTATCTTAGGATATGACTAGTTATAGGATTATAATTCTGAAATCAGTTTTCGATTATAAATCATCCAATTTACTAAATATAACTACCAAACCCTTTAAAAACATTTCAAACCTAGATCCTAAAGAAAAAAAGTACATTTACAATTAATAAAATACCTTTCTAACAAAAAAATCTATTATTAATTATAAAATAAGCCTAATACTCTTAAACACATATAAATTAAGGCCAAAGATATCTATAAAACTGTTAAAAAAATCATCAAAGATATTACTACTAAAATTCCTAAATAAATCCCTAAATAAATTAAGATTTTTAAAAAATTATCTAACAAAAACGCTTTATTTTAATTTAATAAATTTATTTATGAAATCTTATTTAAAGAAAGTATTATACTAAAATTTATACTTATTTACATATGTACTTAAGAAAAATTTAAAATACTATAAAAATATTTTTAAAAAAACCTATGTAAAGAATATATTTGACCCTCTTAATCTCTAACAAGACACTCTATTCTATTTATATTTAAAAAAAATAATAAATTATAAATATACATTAATTATTAAAACCTTAATAATATTATTATAAAAAATCAAACCAAATTACCTTTTATTTTTGAATTTTTAGATTAACTATAAGAAGTTAAACAATTTATTAAATTAAATATCATAGTTAGATATTATAATTTATAAATTGTATTTAAAGATATTTGGAAAACTGTTTTTAAATATAAATATAAATTATTTAAATATATAATTATATTTATAGAATTAATTAATGTTTTAGCATTTTTTCAAACTTTTATAAATCATGTTTTTAAAAATTATATCAATAAAATATGTATTATCTATCTAAACAACATATTAATATACAATCATAATTTAGAAGAACATTATAAATACATTATACTTGTTTTAAAAGCCTTTAACAAATATAATCTCAAGATTTAACTTGAAAAAATGGAATTCAAAGTTATTAAATATAAATTTTTTAGAGCTATTATCATAACTAATGGAATTAAAATAGATTTAAAGAAAGTTTAAATTATTTAAAACTAGTTAATACTTAAAATAATTAAAGATATCTAATCCTTTTTAGGATTATGTAATTATTATTGATGATTTGTTAAATAATATAGTTACATGTTAGTAGTTCTGATAAAATTTATTAAAATAAAAATTAAATTTAATATAACCCTTAGTTAAATTAATGTTTTTAATATATTAAAACAATTCTTTTTTTTAGTATTGATATTTTAATTTTATAATTTAAAATTGTTTATCAAAATAGAAACTGATGTTTTAGATACTGTATTAAGTATATACTTATATTAATTATATTTTAATAATAAATAGTACCCTATTATATAACGTACCTCACCTAGAAGCCGACCACACCTAGAAGCCAACCACTTTTCTTAAACAAGAAAACCATACCAAAAAAAATTTAGAAATCATATTAAAAATCTATCACCAAACTATTAACTGATTATTAACCTATTATTAATTTCCATCACATCCATAACCACAATTATACATTATATATTGTAAAAAATGTTGTAAATTATATTATAACCACTGTACTTAATAATATATATAAAAAAACCAATCAGTTTATTAATATAATATTAATAAATTATGTATTGTGTTTAGCGCTATATATATATATATTATTTATTTTTAATAGTAATTTTAAAAGTAAATATAAATAGTATATTATTAAAATACATATTATATAATAAATTTGATCTTTTGAATTATATGTTATTAAATTTATAATTTTACGATTTTTTTTAATAGTTTTATTGTTGATAAAAGTTAATAGTTGATTAATATATTTATAATAAATTTTAATATGGTCCCCCCTTTGATTTTTGATATAGTTTTCTTATTTAAAAAAAGTGGTCGGCTTCTAGGTGTGGTCGGCTTCTAGGTGAGGTACGTTATTTATTTTACAAATTTAATATTATAGAATTTAGATACCCAATTTATAATAAAAAATTTATGATAATCATTTATACCTACAAAATATGAAAAGTATACTTATAAATAAAAAAATTTTTTATTATATATTCTGATTATAAAAATCTTACCTTTTTTCTTATTACTAAAGAACTCAATAGACGACAAGTTTGCTGATAAGAATTCTTTAATGAATATAATATAAAAATTATATATTATAAAAATAAAGAAAATTTAAGAGCAAATATTATTAATAAAAGATTTAATTTAATAATAAAAATATAACTAAATAAAGAAGCAATTTTTAAAAAAAAATTATTTGAAAATATTATTATTAATTGAATTTTTAACATTATTTTTTATATACTCGATAATCAATTTATTTAGGAATTAAAAGAAAGTTATAAATGATATTTAATAATTATTTAAATCTTATCCAATGATTAGAATATATTAAAATATTTTATTATAGAATATGAAATTATTTTTTTTCAAAATTTCTATTATATTCCTATTAAAGATCTTCAACAGAAACTTATTAAATAATACTATGATATATTAGTTTATAAATATTTAGAAATTAAATGAATTTAAGAACTTTTAACTAAAAATTACTTTTGGCTTCAAATATAACAACATATTAAATAGTACATTAAAACTTGTGATATATACTATAAAAACAAACTAAATCAATATTTATTTTATAAAAAATTATAATTTTATAATATACTATTAGAATTTTTTTAAGTTATTTTTTATAATTTTATTTAAAAAATATTAAAATTTAAAGATTTTTTTATTAATACTATATATAATAAAGTACTAGTTATTATTTATAAATTTAATAAAATAATAATTTTAGAATTATAAAACTCTAAATAATTTATAGAGGAACTTAAATAAGTCTACAATAAATAAATATTCAACCAATACAGTTTATAAGTTAAGTATATTTGTAATAGAGACATTTTGTTTTTTAGTAAATTCTAGAATTTAATTAGAAATTAGACTAGAATTAAAATTAATATCACTAATAAAAAATATGTTTAAACAAATAAAACAACAAAACAAATCATTTAAATAATAAAAATATGGTTATACAATTTTTTAAATATTACATAAAACAATTAGGTTAAGCTATTTTCTAGTTTTAAATTTATTTACAACACTTCTAAATATTTAACTACAAAATATATTTTCTACGAAATATTTAGGAAATGGAACCTGATAATAATACTTCTATTTTTAATATTTAAAAAAATAGTCCCCTAAGTAAACAAACATATTAAAAATATAAAAAACCTTTATAAAAACCTTTAAAAAGATTTTTAATTTATAATAGAATAAATATTATATTATTACAATTAGAAAAGAATGGAAATACTTTTTTTAAAAAAAGAAAATAAAGTATACTTACTTACCAAATACATCAAACAAAAAAGACACTAGAGTAAAAAGCTTGATTACCAGAAATATAAACTTTTTATGATTACAAAGAAATTTAATAATAATATTTTTAAACTTAAAATCTTAAGATTTATATATATTCATTAATTAGTTTACATCTCACTCTTAAAATTAGTTCCTAAAGGTTTAAGAAAAAATTTAAATAATAAAAAATTAAAATTTAAAAACTATATAAAATACTGTTACACTTTGGTCAAGTCCGTCTAACCAAACACTGATCTCTCACTTTAAAATACCTAAGTTCTTAGATCTGGGAGTATGTATACTACAAAATATCAAAGAATGATATATAAGATATATAATAATAATAAAGGTTATAATAAACTATAAGTTTGTATTATATTTAAATTAATTAATAAAAAGTAAAAATTATTTATTAATTCTAATAATAATTTTATATATATAATAAAATTTTATATAAATATTAATATTTATATATTTATATATTAGTATTTGTATATTTATATTATTTGTATGTTTATATCTTGATATTTGTATTGTAATGATGTGCGCAATAGCTGAGCTTGTACTATTGTGTGTCATACTATTAACCTTATTTCAGATCAAATCAGTAAGCTTTAAACTTACCCGAATTCTCCTGAATATATATAAAATAAAATCAAATAACTGGTACACAATTATTTAAATAGCTTTTTAGCCTAGTTACTTGCACTCTATCATGTAATATTATATTCAACTATATTATCATATTTGTATAACTGATTGGCCTATGGTCTGGGTTCAAATCACATAAGAACCAAAAAATTAGGTGTTTTTGGATTATTTTTATGGATAAATTTATGTTTTAGATGTAAAAACGCCATATTTCCAAGTATTTTTTATATCTTTATATATAGACTGCATAGTAACCTTGAATATAAGTTCATATTATAAAGTCTAGCAAGGCAATATAATGATACATGTAATAGCTAAATTTGTATTATTGTATATCATACTATTAACCTTATTTCAAATTAAATTAGTAAACCTCAAACTTACCCAAGTTCTCCTAAATATATATGAAATGGAGTCAAACAACTGGTACGCAGTTGTTTGGACGGCTTTTTGGCCTAGTTGCTTGCACTCCATCACGCAACGTTACATGTATACTTATATGCTTGTATGTGTATGTATGTGTGTAAGTTACGTGGTATATAAGTTGTGTGATAGGGGTCTATAAATAGAATAAATAAGTATAAGTATATGGAAAATAAATATTATATAAGAAATAAAATAAATAAAATAAAAAATAATATAATATAAAATAAAATATAGGTAATTGTGTTATTCAAACTATAAGTTTATAATATTATCTCCTTTTTTTAAGAAATAAGTTTTATATAGAAGTTAAATTTTATATAGTTAAAATTACTTTATAAGGTTAGTATTTGGTGTAGGTATATTTTTTGGTATAAATTTTCATTCTATATAAAAGTTTTATTTGTGCGGGTTATGTAGGGTAAGATAATGTAAGTAAAAATAATGTATAAAAAATAACAATTAAATTAAGATAGTAACTTAAAACTTAAATTTCAAAATATTCTTGTGAGAGGATAATTAATATATATTTGAAATTTATACAAATGCTGGTAGAATGTGTAAATAAAAGAAATAAAATGTTTTTTTATTAATATTGGAATTTGTAAGCTGATTGTATTAAAAAATTTGGAATTCTGGCTTTTAATTTTTGTGAGTATTATACAAAGAATAATTATTTATATATTATCATATCTAACTACAAAAATTGTACGATTTATATTAGAAATAATTGAAAGGGTTATATTACTAATTTTCATAAATCTTTTTTAGATAATTAAAATAGATTTTATTAATTTCTTTCTTAGTTAAATAACTGGATTGTCAATTAAATAAATAAGAGAAAAAATTAGAAGATTTGAAAAAAAAATAAACTATAATATAATAAAAAATTACTAAGTTTTAAACAAAAATTAATTAAAAAAAAAAAGAATTTTATTAGGTTAAATAAAAATATTTGAAAGTAATAATTTATAAAAAAAAATCTTTAAATACTAAGATAGAAGAGAATTAAACAAAAATAAAATAGTCCTCTAAAAAAATCAAAAAATTTAAAAAAGAATTATTGGTATTGGTTTTAGGGTTTTTTGATTTTGATTATACCAAGTTTTTATAATTTTAATCTTAAAATTAAATTTTTCTTTAATTTTCTATATTTTTGTTTTGTAGGTTGTAATATAGTTTTTTGATTGAGGTAAGTTTAAATGATTTCCAGGAATATATTATTTTCTAAAATCCAAAAATTATCCTATAGTCCATAAGATAATAACCATTTAATAAAATATTTATTTTTTTTGTTAAGTTTATCTAGGATTTTTTTGAATTTATATTCTGTATAATCTTTAAGTTTTAGTTTTTTATTATTTAAATTTTTTTTTAAATTTTCAAGAACTAGTTCTAAAAATAAAATATAAACTAATCAATAAATATATATAAGTCCTAAAATTTTAAATTTAAAAATATTATTATTAAACTTTTTTATAATTATGAAAAGTTTATATTTTTAATAGTCAAGCTTTTTATTTTAACATTTTTTTTATTTGATATATTTAATAAATAAGTNTGGTATGTTTTATCTTTTTTTTTTAAAAATAATACTTTTATTCTTTTTTAATTATAATAATATAATATTTATTCTGTCATAAATTAGAGGTTTTTTTAAAAATTTTTATAAAAATTCTTTATAATTTTAATATATTTATTTATTTAGAAAACTATTTTTTTAAATATTAAAAATAAAAATATTATTATTAGGTTCCATCCTCTAAATACTTCATAAAGAGTGTATTTCGTAATCAAATGTTTAAAAATATTATACATAAATTTAAAATTAGGGAGTAATTTAACCCAATTATTTTATATAATATTTAAAAAATTTCATAACTACATTTCAATTATCTAAATAATTTGTTCTATTGCTCCATCTATTTAAGCATATCCTTTACTAACAATATTGATTTTGGTTCCAGTCTGATTTTTAATTAAATTCCAAAATTTACTAGAGAATAAGGTATCTCTATCATAAATATACTTAACTTATAAACTGTATTAATTAAATATTCATTTATTATAAACTTATTCAAATTTTTTTGTAAACCATTTAAAATTCCATAGTTCTAGGATTATTATTTTATTAAATTTACAAACAATAACTAATACTTCGTTGTAGATAGTATTAATAAATAGATTTTAAAATTTTAATATTTCTTAAATAAAATCATAGAAAATAACTTAAAAAAGTATTAATAATACACCATAAAATTATAATTTTTTATAAAATAAATATTAATTAAATTTATTTCTACAACACATATCATAAATCTTAATATACTATTTAATATATTATTATATCTAAAACTAAAAATATTTCTTAGTTAAGAGTTTTTAAATTCATTCAATTTTTAAATATTTATAAACTAATATATCATAATATTACTTAATAAATCTCTACTAAAGATCTTTAATAAAAATATAATAAAAATTTTAAAAAAAAATAATTCTGTATTTAATAATAAAATATTCTAATAACGTACCTCACCGGGAAGCGGGACACACCAGGAAGCGGGACACTTACTCTAAGCAAAAAAACCACACCAAAGAAATCCAAAAACTACACCAAAAATCTATCACCAAATTATTAACTGATTATTAATCTACTATTAACTTCTGTTATATCTATAACCATAACTATATATTATATATTATAAAAAATATTATAAATTATATTATAACTATCATACCTAATAATATATACAAAAAAATTGATTAGTTTATTAGTATGGTGCTAATAAATTATATATTATATTTAGTGCTATACATGTACATACCACCTATTTTCAGTAGTAATTTTAAAAATAATTATAAATAGTATATAATTGAAATACATACTATATAATAAACTTGATCTTCTAGATTACATATTATTAGATTTATAGTTTTACGATTTTTTTGATGATTTTATTGTTAATAGAAGTTGATGGTTGATTGACGTATTTGATAATGGATTTTTAGTATAGTTTTTAGATTTCTTTAATATAGTTTTCTTGCTTAAAGTAAATGTCCCGCTTCCTGGTGTGTCCCGCTTCCCGGTGAGGTACGTTAGATGCTATTCTAAATTTCTAGTAAATTTTTTTTGAAATTGGGGTCTATAATAAAAATAAGGTGTCCAAAAAATTCAAATTTATAAAATAAAAAGAAAAAAATTTTTTTACTATCAGAATAAAATATTAGTAATTATAGTTTCAAAATACTAATTAACTTAATTATTAAACTGATAGGGTTTTAAATATTAAATAAGGTAATAAGTTTTATATCATTAGATAGGTTTTAGTATTAGATAGTAGAATCAATTAATATAATTACTGTAAATTATGCAAACCATTCCAATACAGAAATTTCAAATCATAAATATTTTTTATTTATTAGGGCTTGGTTTATTAAGATATTTTTTATAAAAAATTTAAAGAAATTGTCTTAGATGTCTAATGTGACTAACTGGTTCCCAAATTAGTTTATTATATCCTTTCTAATAAATATAATATTTAAATTAATTATTTTATTTTTAAAAATTAAGTAATTTTAAAACTTTATATAATATATTACTATTTTTATTAACAATAATTAGTGGGAGCCATTTTTCTTAATTCTGATTCAGAAAAATATTGTTTTTAAAATATTATAATAAATTAATATAAAAAGTTAAATAAATTCTCATTAAAAGGGGAAAATTAAATTTATATATTTTATTTTTTATAAACTTAAAATTTGAAAAGGCTTTTTATTCTTATTAAATAATTTAAAGTATAACTTAATAATAAAAATATTATATATATCTAATTAAATTTTTTTTTTTTTTTTATAATTAGTAACTAGTTTTTTTTTTTTGTTAACTTGTTTTTATTATATTTATATAATACAACTGATTTCTACTTTAAAAAAATCCTGCAATTCTATTATTTTTACTATAAAATCAAAAATTCAAATATTTTAAAAAAATATTCCTTTATTAATGGTTATTATTTTAAAGTTCTAATTATAATTAGTTGTAAAAGGTAAGATTTTTATAATCTTTAAAGCTTTATTATTATAGTAATATTTAGTTAATAATAATTATTTTATTTAATTATTTTATTAATAATTAACATAAGTCTAGAAATATTATTTAATAATAAAATTAATATATTTAGTTTATTTATTAATTTATAAATAATATATTATACTTGATTTATAGTAGATTTTTAATTTTTTATTAATTTTATTTTAGAAATTATTTAAGAAATTAGTATTTTTATTTAATATAGTTTTTTTTAATAATTTATAAAATTTTTATATATTATATAAAAATATTTTTATTAATCTCTTAATATTAAACTTTTTACTAATAAATAATAAATAAATCATTTTAAATAATTTATATATAATTATTAATATTATATTATATTTTTCTTATTAAAATAGTCCTATAATAAGGTTAAATAAAATACTATTCCAATTTTTTTCTAAAATTTATAGTAATTATAATAGTCCTTAAAATACATTTTATAAAACTTTTATCTTATAGTATATATAGTAGTTATTAACATATCTATCAATATTTTTTTTAATTCCTTTCCATATATATTTTTTTTATATAAGTTCTAAAGTTTTTGCTTTTCTAAAATATCCAATAATCAGATAATTATAATATTATAATAGTATTTTAATTTATATTTTACTATCCTATAATACCACTTTTTTTTAAATTATAAAATAATTATTTATTATATTCCTCAAATTTAGAGATTTTTATTTTAAAATATTTACTTTTGTTTTTTTTAAATATTTATAAAATATTTTAAATATATTTATTTTTTTCATATATTGTATCCTAATTAAATTATATTATTATTAGAGTACTTATCTATTAAATTTTTTTAAATAAAATAAATGTTTTAATTTAGTTTTTAATTTTTTCATCTTTCTTTCTTAAGAAAAAGTCTCTTAACCTTTTTATTAATATATCAACCTTAATATTAGTTTTTTTAAAAATAAATATTATTTTATAATTAAATTATAATATATATTCTATTTATTTTATTTATCTTTATCTTAGTTTCTACTTTATTATAAAGTATTTAAGGTTTTTATAGTTTATAAAAATATAGATTTATATTAGTATACTTATCAAATATTATTCTTAGTTTTATAATACTTAAATAATTAATAATAATTTTTTATTATAAATATTATAGTTATATTTAGTAAATAATATTTTTTTTAATTAATAAACTACTAGGTATTATAATCCATTTTTATATTTTTAAAATAAGATTATAGTACAAATAAAATCTAATATATTTATTTTAATCTTAATTTCTAATTCTAAGTCTTAATATTTTAAAATAAATTTTAATATAAAGGTTTTTTAGAAAATTCTGAATACCTCTTTTTCTTTATTTTTTTAATAAAATAATTAATTTTTTTTTATAAAATTATATAATAATTTCACTTTTTTAATATAATTTTTAATAAATTTTTAATAGAAATTTATAAATTTAAGAAATAATTAAACTATTTTAATAATTCTAAAATTTTCCTTTAATTTCTTTTAATCAAAAATATTTTATATTTTTTTAAGGTTTATTCTAATTTTATTATTTTTTATAATATATTTTAGGAACTTAGTTTTTTTTATAAAGAATTTGTATTTAAAAAATTTAATATAAAATTTAGTTTTTTAAAAAATTTTAAAAACTTTTTTAATATGTTATATATATATTTTTTAGGTTTTGCTATAAATGTATATATTATCTAAATATACTACACAGAATTTATTTAAAAAGGGATATAAAATATTATTAATATATATTTAAAAAATAGTAGGAGTATTAGTGAGTTTAAAATATATTACCTGGAATTTAAAATATTTATATTTTATTTAAAAAGTAGTTTTTTTTTTATTTTTTTTAATTATCTTAATTTAATTAAATATATTATAAATATTTAATTAAATATAATATTTAGTTTTTCTTAATTAATCTAATATTTTATTAATTTATAGTAAAGGATATCTATCTTTGATAATAATAATATTAAGTTTTTTCTAATTAATATAAAGATATAATGTTCTATTTTTTTTTATAATAAACAAAATAGAAACTTTTTATAAATTATTTAATTTTTAAATAAATTCTTTATTAAAGTTTTCTTTTATTTATATTTTTAAAGTTTTTAAGTGTTTTTTATTTATAAATTTTAATAATTCCTATATAAACTAAACTTTTTTTTCTATTTTAATTTTTATATTTATAGGTTGTTTTGGTAGAAGAGTATTTTTTTTTTATTTTAAAAAAACTTTTTCTAAATTTTTATATTTTAAAAATAATTTAATTATAGGTTCTATTAGGTTTTTATTTTACTTAAATTTAAATCTATAAATGATATAAATAAGTTTTTATTTTAAGGTTCTTTTAAATACTTTAGTACTAATAATAATAATTTTAAATAAATATTTTAATTTAATTTTTAATTTATTTTAATTTATTATAATTTTATATTTTTTATATTATAAATTTCTAAAGTTAAGGTTTTTTATTATATTAATAATATTAATTTAAATTATTTCTTTATATTCTCTAATTTTTATTGCAAATCAAATTATTTTTTTAATAATTTTTTTATTACCATTAAAATATTTTACAGTTTTAGGAAATTGTTTTTATTTAATTAAGAAATTATTTTTAATTATAAATTGTTAACTTATATAAATATTAATATTATCATTATTTAAACAAGTAATTATATAAATAAAATATTAAAATTTAAAATACAAAATAACAAGAATTTTAGTATAAGGTTTAAAAGAAATTTTTATTTTTTTAAAATTTAAATAAAAGAAAGTATTCTATAATATAAAAGAAATTTATAATTTTCTTTAAAATTTTTAAAATTTATAAAATAACAAGTTTATCTTGTTTTATTATATGTTATTATTTATAGTTAAATTTTTTTTTTTCCTGTTTTAGTTTCTTTATTAAAATATATCTTATAATTAGTAGTTTTTATAATTTTTTCTATTTTTTATTAAATTTTATTATATATGATTTCCTATAAATTTTAATTATATGTAAAACAAGGGTTTGTTTTTTATTAATATTTTCTATTATTTATAGGCCCTAATTTTAATCAAAAGACTACAATATATATAAATAAGGTTTTTTTTAAATATTAGTTAGTATAATAACCTCCTTTCTTACAGCCCTTATTTTTATAGTATATATAAAAATTTAATAAGTAATATCTATCTTTCTTTTTTTCAATCAATTATCCTTAAATTCATCCTATAAACTAATTTATTAGTCTTAATCTAAAATATTGATTTCCCTAAGTCTATAATAGTTCCTAAGGGTTATACCTACTTAAAAAGTTTTATTATCTTTATTATTATTATAGTTTCCAAAGTAAACTAATATTAGTAATACTCTTAACTTTTTTTTTTATATTTAAAATTTATTAATTATTATCAAGCTTTTGATATAATACCATAAAATTATTAATATCTTCTAAAAGTTTATCTTTAGTAATTAGGAATTTTTTGATTTTTATATAGAAACTATTATGTAAATATGTTATTTGAGTAATGTTATTATAATTAAGATGTTTTATAAACTTTTAGAATTTTATTAAATATACTAAGAAAGGCTTATTAGTTTATTTTAAAATTTGTAATTCTTATTCTATCATTCTGGTGGGGTTAGGGTTCTCAAAGGCCTTATTTAGCCATTTAGTAAACTCCCTATAAGTAGTTTAACTATACAAATTAATATTATTATTATATTTATTAAACATAAATTCTTATAGATTTTCTTTTAAAAAACTAATTGTATATAAAATTTTCTTTTGGTAAATATTAAACTTGATAGACTCCTTTTTAAACTTATTATTTAAAGTCTTGAAGAAATTTTTTAACTAATATAGTTTATTACTATTAAATAGTTTTAGATTTAGAAATTTGATATTATTATTAATTAATAAAAGTATAGAGATATTTTGTAACTTTATTTATTCAAATATTACTAAGAGTACCTTAGATTAAAAAATAATAAACTTTGGGATAACAATCTAGATTTCCACTAACTCCCCTACAGCATCTTTTTATTTTTTGGATATCTTAATACTAAATAATATTTTAATATTAGGTTAATAAAGTTATAAAGTAATAAAGTATAAAAATCAGGCATAATAAATATAAAATATTAAAGTAATATTAATATATGTTATAAGGTTCTAAAATAGGTAAATATATATATTTAAATTATTACTTAAATTATTACTTAATTTTTTAATTACATAATGACAGGACTACAAATATTAAATAAATATATAATTTTGTATGAAAAAAAATATAAACTTATAAACTAGATAAAAAAAATAACTTATAAACTAGATAAAAAAGATAACTTATAAACTAAACAAAAAAAATAACTTATAAACTGAATAAAAAAGATAACTTCGTAAACTAAATATTCCTATTTTTATCCTAAATTGTATTATTCCTATTATATTTCTTCAATCCATAGGATCGCATGAATATTTCCCACTGTCATACGCAGGGCTCCGCCAGCGTCTATGATTTCTTGTTGTAGTTCATCATGTTGTTTGAGCTTTGTTACATATTCTAATATAAAAAATTAGATTATAATTTTTAAGTATTAGTTTTACAAAAAAAAATATAAATAAGATAAATAATAAGTAATTTATAAATAAATATATTATTTACAATTATTTTATAATATAATTAAAAAGGTAATAAATATTATAAATTTTATAAATAATTCTAAATAACTTACCAATTCTAATAATAATAATATAGAAATATTAAATAATTTTAATATAAATAAAACTTATATAAAAATATTTTTAAATATAGGAAATCTAGTAACAAGCTTACTTAAATATATATTTATATTAAAAGATTAATTATTATTATTTAATAATAATTATAAATATAAACTTACTGAGTAATTTATTAAAGTAAAGGTTTCTAAAACATTAATAAATGAATATTTTAAATTAAAAAGATTTATAAAAGCTTTTATTAGCTCCTATATATCTATATATATATTTTAGAATTAAATTAATATTATAAAAGAAGAACTTAACCTTAATTTTAAGAAAGTTGTTTATAATTTTAATATTTTAAATTGCCTATCTATCAAATACTTATATTGTAATATTATTAGTTATATTATATATTTGTTATGATAATTAGTGTATATATTAAGTCTAATATATGCTTCTTATAAAGAATATAATTTATATAAAAAATATTTTTATTTTAAAATACATACTGCTAACTAATAGTAAAAGAATAGATAATATAAATTTAATATATTATATAAAAAATTTAATTAATAATAACTTTGTTTAAAAACGGGTGCTATAAGGCGGGATAATAATTTTTATAATATATGTATTAAATAATTTGTATTTAATTAATTTTTTTAATAATAAAAATCTGGTTGATATATATTATAATTGGTAATTTATTTTTTTATGTTTATAATAAGTTATTAAATTATATTTATATATTATTTATTTTACTTCTAATTCTGCTAAAAAAAATGTATTTAAATTTATAGTAAAAAGATTAAATTACTAGTGATATTTAAGAAATTATTTGGAAAATTTTTTTTTTTTTAGTAGTTGCTATAAGTTTTATAAAAGATATAATAAAACTTAGAGTTAATATAACTTATATTAATAGTTTAATTTGAAAATGTTATTTATAATTAGTTAATTAAATTATAAATTATATTAAATACTATAAACTTCTGAATATTAATAATTAATTATATATAATATATAAAATCGATTTCTGGAGTCTAGGAATGTACATTTTAATAAATTTATTTTAAGATTATTATGATTATAAAAAAATAAAAACTAAATTATAACAAGATAATATAACCCATTATAAACATTAGAAATTAAAATATTATTTAAAATAAAAAAAATTTAATAAGATTTTAATAATCTTTTATTAATTTCTTGATGTTTGTTTTAATATTTTTTTAAAATTAAATTTTTTTTATAATCTTTATCTTAGTATACTTAAATATATTATTGAATGGATATTGTTATTTATTAAAGAGTATAAAAGATTAAACATATTTAATATAATTTAAACCAGATTTTAAACATTTTTTAAATTCTACAAATTTAAGTTTACTTTTTTATAAATTATTTAATAGTAAGGTAAAGAATTAAAATTTATTAGTTAAATTTTTTTTTTTATATTAGTAGTTACTTTAAATATACTATTAACTTCTTAATAATTAATTTTTAATAAAATTCTCATATATATTTAAATATTTTTAAAATTTTATTTATTTATATAATATAAAAATTATATAACAACAACTCTAAAATATCTAAAAAATTATTAGTAATAATTTTATGTTATAAAAAACATCTTTTCAAAATATTAAAATATTAAATAAAAACAAAAATTTAAACTAGTATACTTACAGCGTAAGTCAAATACTAAGAAGTAATTTGCAGACTCAAGAAGTTGATATAAAAAAAATTTAACAAATAAATTATGACAAATTAATTCCAAATACATTTCTAATCTTCAGCAATTGGAAATTTTTAATATTATTAAATTTTATCAATTAATTCACTTTGCAAACTCTATATAATTATTTAGATATTTATAAAACTAGTCAACAAATATACCAGAATTATTTTATAAATTTTTCAAAAATAAATATTAATCTTCAAATTATATTAATTTCTTAATTTAGATTTTTTAGTATTAAATATATTATCACATTTTCGAACTATAATATTTAAATTTTAAAAAAATTTTTTCTTTTTAATAATTAAATTTATTAAACTTGTTACCAATTTTAGAATATTTGCTTAAAGATTTTATTAATAAATTATTATTTTTTTAATTTATTAATTTATCTTTTTATTTATTTTTTTTAATAGATATTTTAAAGCCTTAAAAGGAAATTTATAATTTTAAAAAATTATAACTACTATTAAGCCCTAATCAATAGATTATTAATTATTTTATTTAAAAATTTAAATTATTAGATTTATAATATTATTTATTTTTTTATATTAAAAAAGACTGGTTACAAGTAATTTATAAAAATTACTTAACCAATATTTTAAATTTAATAGTAGATAAATTAAAAATTTTTTTATTTAAGTTTAATTATTAGCCATATAATTAATTATATATATTAGTTCTAGATTTCACAAATTTTTTAAAAGACATTATATACCCAATATATTATACTAAACTGTTCCAGTAGTATAAAAACTAATTTTAACACAATTTCGTTTTTATAGATTAAAATTATAAAAGCCAGTATAAATCTTTTTTTAAATATTTACTATTTTATATTAAATATATTTTTATTGTCTTTAATTTATATTTTCAAAAAAATTATAAATTACTTTTAGTTATTAAATTTTAATTATTTGAAAATAATTAAATTCAGAAATTATAAAATTTAATTTAAATTTTTAGTAATTTATGATTGTTTAATAGTTTTTACCCACTATCTAAAATCTAATTAAATTATATTATTATTTATAAAAATAAAGTTTATTTCTTATTTAACTAGTATAAATTAATAAATAATATTAATTTATTAACAGTTATATTGATCTAGAATAATATAATATTTTCTACTAAATATTATAAAGCTATTTACAGACATATAAAGATAGGTTAAAGTATATAATTAAACTGCTTTTATAAATAAATTTTTTATTTTTATTTAAATTTAATTAATGATCAGACTTGATATATTTTCTTTAAAATTTTTATTTTGTTTTCCAATTACCTTTTTTTAAAATTATATATTTATATTTTTAAAGTAATTTCTTTTTTTAGGTTTTTTTGATTAATAAGATACTTTTTCTCTATTTTTATATATTTATAAACAGCTTTTTTACATTTATTTAAATATATTTCCCCAAAAATTTTTTAATATACTTTTATTAATATAAATATAAGTGAAGTAAATAAAAAACCTGATACTTACTAAAAAAAAAGTATAAAAAAAATAATTGAAAATTTTAATTTTATTAAAATATATAAAATCTAAAACTAGTTTTGTTATATTTAAAAAAATAAATAATTTTAAAATTTAAATAAATTTATATTTTTATTACTAACTAACTATAAGTTAAAATAATTAATATAATAGATATTATAATATTAATTAAAAAGAAAATTATTAAACTTTTTATTTAAAAAGATTTTATATCAGATATAGGATAATAAACTATAGCTTTCTCAAAATTTTTTAAAAATCCTATAAAAAATTTAGAAAATGATAAAGATTTTAAAAATATTAATAATAGTTTGAATAAAGATATTAATCTTAATTTAGTTAATTAATTTATATTATTAATACTAACTCTATTATTTAATAAATTTAAAAAATTTATTAATCCCTTTATTAGTAATCCTGCTTTTGATTAATTATTAGTTAATAATACTTAATATTATTATTTACTAGATTCTAAAAACCTGTTACTAGACCTTAAAAATATGTACATAACCTATTATTATAAATAAATTTAAAAACTAAATTATATAATCAGCTAATACCTCAACTATTAACATTTAATTAAAGTAATATATTTTCTTTATTTTTTATTAGATATAGAAAATTTTTTAAAAAACAGTTTTTAAACTTAATATCATTATCCCCACTAAGATTATTTTATATAATATCAATTATTTTTAATTTTTAAAATAATAAAAGCAGTCTTTACTCATTTTCTAATAAATTCAACATATTTAAAAACAAATTTATTAAAAAATGTAAATTAAAAATAATTAATTTTCCTAATATCAAACAACTAATATATAATAAAATAGTAAATAAAATTAGTTTATAATAAATTAATAAAAAACTATTTGCTAATATTGCAAAAATCTAAAAATATATAAAAAATCTAGTAACAAACTTAAAATATTAATTCCTTAAATTTTATTTTTATACTATAGTATATTAAATTTAAACCCTTTAACAATACATATATTTATTTTTTTTTAATTAAATAATAAACTATAAGGCAATTAATTTTATTTTTTAATTATAATTAGAAAACTAGTATTAGATATTTATAAGCTAATAAAAAATATTGAAATAATATAATAATATATAACTTTTCTTTTTGAAAATAATTAATTTTTTTATTATAATTAATTTTATTATGATAATATAAGTTTTTAAATATTTATTTTTAAATTTTCTAAAACTAATATAAGACTTTATAAATTAATAATATTATCTTTATTACTTTTATATTTCCTAATGTATTAATTAAATAATATTATAACTCTACTATTAATTAGGAGTATTAAATTAAAAAATTAATTTATAATTTGAGTAATTATATGTTTGTATTTATTAGTATTTATATTTTTGTCGCTTTAAAATAATAAGAATCCAATATTTATAATTATAAAATTAATAATTAAATAAATAAAATTTATAATAAGCTCTTATATATTTTTAATAATATTATAGAAAGGTATTTTATTAATATATTATAATAAAAATATATTAATGTATAATTAATGAATTTTTTAGTAATACTAAATAGTCTTTTAGTATTTAATAAAAAATTCTTATAATTCTCCAATATTTGATATAAAAGGTTTTTAATAATTTGAAATTTCTATTTTTAAATATATTAGTTTCTTCTTTTACAAATACTAATGCAAATATTGTAAATCAGAAAAGGGGTCTGAAGAATCTTTTTAATTTTTTATAAGATATATTATATTTAGTATAAGCTGTAGTATTATTATATATTTAATTTTTAATTTTTATATTTCTTTATTTTATTATAGCTAGATAGTTAAATTAATAAATATATATACAAATTTTTTTATTAATATATTTTTTATAAGATTTTCAGTAGATATATTACAGCTAGTACCAGATTTTTAGAATCCTAAATCATCCTAGATTTTTAAATCTTTTTATCATCCCTGACATTTTAATTTTTGAATTATCATAGACAAGATATATATTCTAATGTCTAAGATGATTATTATCTTTATTATTAAAAATAATATCAATCTTCTAACATTTGAGATAAGATTAATAGTATTATCCTCTTAAATTATTTTCTTACTATTCTATCCCAGATGTGTAGAGTCTGGTGTTGTCTGGATGTCGGTGGACGTAAAGTTGCCGTCCCAGAAATCCCGTTGTTGGACGACCAGGACGGCAACACATTTTTTTGCTGATGTATAACAAAATAAATATAATTACAATAATAAAAATTTTCAAAAACAACTAATTATTAAAAATTGCTACTACCATTTATATAATACTGCATTCTACCCTCTAAAACTAATTAAGCACTTAACAATCATATAATCTAATTTATAAAAGCCAGTAACAACTTTTTAAAATATAAATAAGTTATTCAGCTTATATAAAACTATATTTTAAATTTTTCTAAAATGGTGATATAATGTAGATAAAAATAGTATAATAGCTGGAATAAGTATAAATAATTTTATTATTAAAAATTCTAATTACTAGGAAGATTAAATCTCTATAAAAACAAATTATTTATATTTTTAAATCTTATTTATTAAATATATATTTGTTATAGATGTTATACTTAATTTCTTAGTAATTTTTAAAGCAAAGTTTATTTAAAATTAGTGGTTTTATATAAAAATATTGAAAAATAATTTTAAATAGTAAATAATTTACTTAGAGAATGGCTAAATAAGTAATACTATTATATTAAAATAATTGATAAAGGTATTTCTATTAGAAATAGCTATTAGTGATTTTTCAAAAATAAGATTACTAATAATTAATAATCATGGTTTATATATAATTAACAAGTTTATAATTTAGTATTATCTTAATAATATATATATATTGTTTTTACTTACCCACACTTTTCATATTATTTAGCTATTAGATTTGGGATGCTTTTTAGTTTTGAAGGTGGTATATTAATAGTAACTAAACAAGTTTATAAACTTAAATAATATTACATATATAAATAAAGTATTATTTTTTTAATTTTATATTAAAGCATAAGTCGAGTGGTATGAATGTGGCCACCCCCTAGTTGTGGCCACCATTTTTTTTCGCGAAATCTTACTTAACGCAAACATACATTTTTTTGTTTTTTATCTGTATAACCATAATATCTAGCCAATTAAGCCTATTTTTGCTGGCAAATCCATTATTATAATACCTAAAAGATAATATAACAAAATTGATATAACTGTTATAATAAACACCATCCAAGATAGTAGCTCTCTTTATATTACTACTATTATTTATAAAATACTTTAGACTATTTTTTAAAACCGGCTTACTTTCTGACAATTATATAGTATTGTATATGAAAACCAGTAGTAATTTTTTAAAATATAAAAAAAAAAATTTATAAAATAAATCTTATATTAAAAAATTTTCAATTATATTTTTATATATATTTAACTATATAATATTATAACTAGTATTTTTATAAAATAAGGTAATAATATTCTATTAAGTAGATAATAAACTATTAATTTTATTTATTATTATTTATATATTAAAATTAAGTTTAGTTGTTATACAGATTAGTAGCATATTAATTATACTAATTTAGCTAATATTAATAAGCTTTTTGACTTTTATAAGATAGTGTTTTAGATTTATTTAGAATAATAATATAATATAAATAAGAGTAGTATAGTAGCTAGAATAAGTATAAATAACTTTATTATTAAAAACTCCAATTATTAAAAATATTAGGTATTTATAAAAATAAATTAATTACATTTTTAGATATTATTTATAAAGTATATCTTTATTTTAAGCTATATTTTTAATTTATTAATAATTTTCAAAGTAAAATTTATTTAAAATCAATAATTTCAAATTTAAATATTAAAGCAATAATTTAATTAATATATAATATTTTTAGAAAATAATTAGATTAGTAATACTATTATTTTAGAATAATTAATTAAAATATTTTTATTAAAGACTAATATTAGTAATATATTTATAATATAATTATTAGTAATTAATAATTATAACTTATATATAATAAATAAATTTATATCTAAATATTATTTTAACAATATATATTTTTTATTTTTATTTATTTATATTTTTTATATTACCTAACCTTTAGATTTAGAATATTTTTTAGTATTAAAAATAGTATATAAATAATAATTTAAAAATTTTATTACTTTAATAAATATTATTTAAATAAATAAAATATTATTCTTTAAATTCTATATTAAAGTATATATAACTAGCTTTATAAAAAAAAATATAATTATAGAATAAAAAGTAATTAAACTTTATTTCTATAATTATAATAAAATATTATAAAATCATTAGATAATAGTTTAGTAATTATATATACCTTCTTTAAAATAAAATAATAATATTATTATTTTAATAAAAAATCTAAATATTAACGATATATTTAAATCATCTATCCAAAGTCTTTTTATATAATTAGTAATTTACAAAATTAGCAGAAATTTTAATAAATATATAATTAAAAATATTATATTATAATAAAAAATATAAGGCTTATAAGCTGAATTAGAAGTAATTTAACTAATAAAAAAATAAAAAATATAATAGAATTTAAATAAGCAATTTATTACTTTAGTAGAAATAATTTTATAATAAAAATATAAGTCTAAATTTACCATAATAATAATAAACAAGATAATATTTAACAAAGAAGATAATATTTTAGTTATTAAAGATAAGGTATTTTTATAATAATTAAATTGTATATAGCCCAAAATAATAAAATATTCAGAGTATGGAAGTGATATGGATGGTAAAATTGAATAAATTTATATATTTTTTATATTTGTAACCTTTAGACTGACAGAACTGTTGTTAATAATATATAATTTCATTATTCGCGATGGTAGTAGCTATAACTAGGGGGTGGCCACATTCATACCACTTGACTTATATAACTACTTTTATAGTAAAAAATATTATTATAAAATAGAAGATAATTAAATTTTATTTTCATAATTATTATAAATTATTGTGAAATTATTGGGTAATAATTTAATAATTACCTATTTTAATTCCTAAATTAATTTTTAATATTACTATATTTACAAAAAATTGGAATATCAGTTATATATTTAAATTTTTTATACAAAGTTCTTTTATATATTTAATAATTTGTAAAATTAATAAAAATTAAGATAAGTTTACAATTTAGCTTGTTTTAGTAAAATAAAAGTTTAAAAATATAAAAATTAAATTAAAAATTATTCAGTTAATCAAAAAAAAGAAAGTATACATAAAACTAAACAAAAAATTTATTATACTTACAAATATAGTTATATAGTGAGGATTAAAACTAAAGCAATTTTCTATTAATATATCAGATAAAGCAGAATCAGCTATAAAAGATAATAAGATAATTACAAAAATAGAAGCATCTTTCCAACAATCTAGCCATATCTAATCATAAATAGTATATTATCTAGGTTATATAAGTGATGGTTTTGCAAAAAGTTAGTAAATTAATATAGTTTTTGTATTTATAGCTCTAGGATCACATAAAATATATTCAATAATATATTATTTCTTAAGTTGTTGAAAGGTGGTCCGGAACCAGGGGGGGGTCCATATTTATACACTTTGACTTATAACTTGTAAAAAAAATATGAAGATAACTTATAAAAGGAATATAAACTTGAATATAACTTGTGAAAGGAATATGGAGATAATTTGTGAAAGGAATATTTTTTAATTTATAAAAAGAATATAGATATAACTTGTAAAAGGAATATAGATATAACTTGTGAAAGGAATATAAAAATAATTTGTGAAAGGAATACTTTTTATTTTTCTTACTTAATTTCATATTACTTTTTAATTTATAATAATGTTTTTATTTTTTTGATTGTTATGTGTAGTAATTTGTTTGTAGTTTTAATTTTTGCTTATAATTTTTCTTTTTAAATTTTTATTATAAGATTTTTTTTTTTAGTATTAATGTTTTGTTGATATTTTTGTTTTAAAGTTAATATGGTTTTTGGTGTTGATATATATTTATAGTATTTTTTGATTTTTCTAGGTATTAATTTTTGATAATTTTATTTTTTTTTGGGTTTTGGGACTCGGAATGGTGTTTGTTTTTTGTTTTTGTTAATGGTTTTTGTTTTTTTTGTGAGTTTTTGGGTTTTTTTTACAAAGTGTTTTGATTTTTCTTTTGAATTAAGTTGGATAAGTGGTGTTTTTATATTTTTTTACTTCTTATTAGAGTGCGACATGGGGCGGGTTGGGTTGGTTTCTAGATGGTCGAAACCACCCACGGGTTGGTTTTTAGACGGTCGAAACCACCCACGGGTTGGTTTTTCTTTTAAAACAAAAACCAAGCACGGGTTTAAAAACCGTGACAATAACAAAAAACCGCACCGCCAAGAAACCGTTTTAAATTAAATCACGTGACCACCAAAATTTTTATTATATAATTTTAATTTTTTTTAATTTAATTTTTTCGATTTTTTTATGAAAATAATTTAAAATTAGGTGTAGGAGATCTTAAAACACGCTAAAACCACTAGTACTTTTTTAACAAGTTTTTAAATTAAATTTAATTAAATAAAATTAAGCACTAAACCGTTTATAAACGAAAAATACAAATTAATTAATTTTTTTTTTAAAAATTCAAAAGTTTTCAAAAAAATTTTGGGTTTTAAAAAGGTTTTTTGACTTTACATTTTTTTCGAAAACGTTTTGTCAAGTCGTATATGTGGAGGTGTGTTCGGCTGTATTTTCGACAAAACGTTTTCGAAAAAAATGCAAAGTCAAAAAACCTTTTCAAAACCCAAAATTTTTTTGAAAACTTTTGAATTTTCAAAAAAAAAATCAATCAACTCGTATTTTTCGTCTATAAACAATTTAGCGCTTAATTTTATTTAATTAAATTTAATTTAAAAACTCGCTAAAAAAGCACTAGTAATTTTAGCGTATTTCAAAATCTCCCACACCTAATTTTAAATTATTTTCATAAAAAAATCGAAAAAATTAAATTAAAAAAATTAAAATTATATAATAAAAATTTTGGTGATCATGTGATTTGATTACATAATCTGATAATTCTTATCAATAAGCGAGGAACCGTCGGGTTTTGGACAGTTTTTGATTTTTAGAAAAACCACCCAGCGATTCCCCATAACCCATATTAAACCACTTAACAATTTCTTACAACCAATATTAAATTATTTAGTAATTCCCCACAACCTATATTAAATTATTTAGTGGTTTTTTATAACCCCTCTCAAACCGATTTAACCTGCTGGTTTCTGGGTTAAAACCAACCTATGTCGCACTCTACTTCTTATATATTTAGTATTTTTTAAAATAGTTTTGTTGTATTATAATTAATTTTTAATTTATTTTTTGGGTTTTTGTTTTGCAAAAGACAATTTAAAGTTTCCAAATTTTTTATTAAAATTGTGTGTATTTAAGATTTTATTAGATACTATTTTAAATTTTGGGTGGATTATTTTCGAAATTAGGGTCTATGGTGAAAATGAGATATCTGGAGGTTTCTGATTTATAAATGGAGAGGAGGAAAATTTTTTGTTGTTGGGGTATAATGTTAGCTGTTATGGATTTGAAATGTTGATTGGTTTGGCTGTTAAGTTAGTAAGGAATTGGGTATCAAATAAAATAAATAATTTAATGTTGTTAAATAAGTCCTAATACTGAATGATAGGGTTGGTAGGTGTTATAACTGCAAAACAGGTTAGTTAGTTTAAGGTAAAAATTTTAAAATATAAATAATTTTATTATTATTTGTTTTTTAAAACCGGGTTTGTCTGGATATTTTTGATGAAAGATTTGAAGGAATTGTTTTAAATGTTAGATATAGCTGGTTGATTTTTAGGTTGGTTTATCATATTTTTTTTAGTAAATATAATACTTAAGCTGATTGTTTTATTTTCAAAAATTAAATAATTTTAGGATTTTGTATAATATATTATTATTTTTATTAACAGTGATTAATGGGGGTTGTTTTTCTTAATTTTAATTTAAGAAAACATTATTTTTGGAATATTATAGGAAGCTAGTATAAAAAATTAGATAAATTTTTATTAAGAAAAGAAAATCAAATTTATATACTCTGTTACCTATGGATTTAAGGATTTAAAAAGGACTTTTATTTTTATTGGATAACTTAAGGTATAATTTAATTATTAAAATATTGTGTATGTTTAGCTAAATTTTATTATCTTTTTTATAGTTAATAACCAGTTTTTTTTTTTGTTAACCTATTTTAATTATATTTATATAGTATGATTGATTTTAGTTTTAATAAAGTCTTGAAATTCTACAAATTTTTTAATAAATTTAACTACTTATTTATTTCTTATTAGCGATTTTAATTTATTAATTATAATTATTTCTAAATTCCATTTATAATTAGCAGCAAATAATAATATTCCCATTATTTTTAAAATTTTATTATTATAATAGTATTTAGTTATTAATAGCTATTTTATCTAGTCATTTTGTTAATAATTAGTGTAAATTTATAAATATTATTTAATAATAGAATTGATTTTTTTTATTTGTTTATTTATCTGAGGATAGTATGTTATATTAGGTCTGTGTTATATTTTTAATTTTTTATTAATTTTTATTTAGAAGTTATTAAAGAAATTAGTTCTCTTATCAAATATCACTTTTTTTAGTAATTTGTATAATTTCTAGATGTTTTATAGAAATATTTTTATAAACCTTACTACATCAAACTTGTTATTAATAAATAATAAATAAATTATTTTTAATAATTAGTATATTATAACTAAAATAGCATTATATCTGTTTGTTTTTAATAATTTTATAATAAAGTCAAATGATATACTACTCCAATTCTATTTAAATATTTGGAAAAATTTTAGTAATTTTTATAGTATGTTTCTTAATGCTTTTATTTTGTAGCATGTGTAGCAATTATTTGTGTATTTGTTAATATTTTTGTGGATACTTTTTTAGGTGTATGTTTGTTATTGTAACAAAGCTCAAACAACATGATGAACTATAACAAGAAATCATAGATGCTGGTGGAGCCCTGTGTATGATGGTGGGAAACATTTATGTGATCTTATGGATCAAAGAAATATAATAGGAATAATATAATTTAGGATAAAAGTAGGAATGTCTAGTTTATAAAATTATTTTTATTATTTAGTTTATAAGTTATTTTTTTTGTTTAGTTTATAAGTTATTTTTTTTGTTTAATTTATAAGTTATTTTCTTTATTTAGTTTATAAATTATTTTTTTTGTTTAGTTCATAAGTTTATATCTTTTTTTATATAAAATTATGTATTTATTTAATATTTATAGTCTTGCTATCATGTAATTAAAAAATTAAGTAATAACTTAAATAATAATTTAAATATATATAATCCACCTGTCCTAGAATCTTATGATATAAGATGGTATTATTTTAATATCTTATATCTATTGTACTCAATTTTTATATTTTGTTGTTTTATAACCTTATTAACCTAATACTAAAAATATTATTTAGTGCTAAAACATCTAAAAAATAAAAAGATATTGCGGGAAAGTTAATAAAAATTTAGATTACTATTTTAGGGTTCACTACTTTTAAACCAAAGCACTTCTGGCAGTGTTTGAATAGATAAAATTATAGAATATTTTTGTGTTTTTACTAATTAATGATAAAATTAAATTTCCAGATTCTAAGTTATTTAATAGTAGTAAATTATATAAGTTGAGAAACTTCTTTGGGATTTTGAATAATAAATTTAAAAGGGAGCCTATTAAATTTAATACTTACTAAAAGAAAATTTTATATGTGGTTAGTTTTCTGAAAGAAAACTTATAGGAACTTATATTTAATAAATATAATAATAATACTAACCTATATAATTAAACTATTTATAAGAAATTTATTGAATGGTTAAATAAGGTTTTTAGAAATTCTAACCCTACTAGAATAGTGGAATAGGAATTGTAAGTTTTGAGATAAATTAACAAATTTTTTTTAATATATCTAATAGAGTTTCAAAGATTTATGGAATGTTTCAATTATGATGATACTGTTTAGATAGTATATTTGTGTAACAGTTTTTGTATAGAAATTGAGGAATTTTTGATTATTAAAGATGAGCTTCTGGAGGATGTTGATGATTTTATGGTGTTATATTAGAAACTTGATAATAATTGGTGAATTTTAGATATAAAAAAAAAGGTTAGGAATGTTGTTAATATTAATTTATTTTAGAAATTATAGTAGTAATAAAAATTATAAAATTTTTTAAGTAGATATAATTTTTAGGGATTATTATTAATTTAGGGAAATTAGTATTTTGGACCAAAATTAATAAATTAATTTATAAAATGAATTCAAAAATAGTTGATTAAAGAAAAAAAAAATAGATACTGTTTATTAGATTTCTGTATGTACTGTGAAGATAAGGATTATAAAAAAGAAGGTTATTATGCTAATTAATGTTTTAAAAAGATTTTATTTGTATGTATTGTAGTTTTTTAATCCAGGTTAGGACTTATAGATAATGGAAAATATTAATGAAAAATAAATTTTTACTTTATATGTAATCAAAATTTATAAAAAATTATGTATGACAAAATCTAATAAGAAATAAAAAAATTATAAAAATTATTAATTGTAAGGTATATTTTAATAAAAAAATTAAAATAAGAAAAGAAGAAACTTAATTATAAATAATAATATATAGTAAGGTGGGATAAATCTATTATTTTACAAATTTTAGGAATTTTGGAGAAAATTATAAATTTCTTTTGTATTATAGAATATTTTTTTTTATTTAAATTTTAAAAAAATAAAAACTTTTTTTAAACTTTATACTAAAATTTTTATTATTTTGTATTTTAAATTTTAATATTTTGTTTATATAATTACTTGCTTAAATAATGATAATATTAGTATTTATATAAATTAATAATTTATAATTAAAAACAATTTTTTAATTAAATAAAAATGATTTTTTAAAATTATAAAATATTTTAATGGTAATAAGAAAATTGTTAGAGAAATGATTTAATTTGTAATGAAAATTAAAGAATATAAAGAAATAATTTGAGTTAATATTATTAATATAATAAAAAATTTTAATCTTAGAAACCTATGGTATAAAAAATATAAAATTATAATAAATTAGAATAAATTAAAAATTAAATTAAAATATTTACCTAAAATTATTATTGTTAGTACTAAAATATTTAAAAGAATTTTAAAATAAGGACCTATTTATATTATTTATAGACTTAAATTTAAATAAAATAAAAATCTAATAGAATTTATAATTAAACTATCCTCGAAATATAAAAACTTAAAAAAAAAATTTTTAAAATAAAAAGGAAATACCTTTTTACTAAGATAATTTATAGATATAAAAATTAAAACAAAAAAAGAAATTTAGTTTATATAAGAATTACTAAAATCTATAAGTAAAAAATATTTAAAAATTTTAAAAATATAAATAGAAGAAAATTTTAATAAAAGATTTATTTAAAAATTGAATAACTTATAGGAAGCTCCTATTTTATTTATTATAAAAAAAAATAAAATACTATACTTCTGTGTTGACTGGAGAAAATTTAATATTATTATTATTAAGGATAAATACTTTTTACTATAAATTAATAAAATATTAAATTGATTAAAAAAAATTAAATATTATATTTAATTAAATGTTTACAGTATATTTAATTGAATTAGGATAACTAAAGAAGATAAAAAAAAAACTATTTTCTAAATAAAATATGGATATTTTAAATTCTAGATAGTATATTTTAGATTTACCAACACTCCCACTACTTTTCAAGTATATATCAATAATACCTTATACCCCTTTTTAAATAAATTCTATATAATATATCTAGACAATATATATATTTATAATAAAACCTAAAAAGAATATATATACCATATTAGAAAAATTTTTAAAGTTTTCCAAAAAACTAGACTTTATATCAAACTTTCTAAATACAAATTTTTTATAAAAGAAACTAAATTCCTAAGATATATCATAAAAAACAACAAAATTAAAATAAATTTTAGAAAGATACAAGATATTTTTAATTAGGAAGAATCAAAGGAAAATCCTAGGACTATCAAAACAATTTAATCATTTTTTAGATTCACAAATTTCTATTGAAGGTTTATTAAAGATTATATTAAAAAAACAAAACCATTGTACGACCTCACAAAAAAAAATCAATTATTTTATTAAAAAAATAAAAAAAAAGAGGCATTCAAAATTTTTTAAAAAACTTTTATATCAGAATTTATCCTAAAATATTAGAATTCAGAATTGGAAATTAAGATCAAAACAGATGTGTCAGACTTTGTCTACACTATAATCTTATCTTAAAAATATAAAAACAGATTATGGTATCTAGTAGTTTACCAATTAAAAAAGATATTACCTACTAAATATAATTACAATATTCATAATAAAGAATTATTATTAGTTATTTAAGTACTACAAAATTAGAAGTAATATTTAATAAGTGTATTAATATAAATTTATATCCTCACAAATTATAAAAACTTTAAATACTTCATAATAAAGCAGAAACTAAAATAAAAATAAATAGGATGGATAGAATATATATCATAATTTAATTATAAAATAATATTTGTTTTTAAAAAAACTAATGTTAAAACTAATATGTTAACAAGAAGATTAAGAAACCTCTTCTTAAGAGAGGAAGATAAAAGGATTAAAAACTAAATTAAAATATTTATTTTATTTAAAAAAATTTAATAAATAGGTACTTTAACAACAATATAATTTAATTAGGATGTAGTGTACAAAAAAGACAAATATATTTAAAATATTTTGTGAATATTTAAAAAAAGCAAAAACAGACATTCTAAAATAGAAATTTCCAAATTTAAGAAATATAACAAATAATTATTTTATAACTCAAAAAAAATAATACTATAAAATAGTAAAATACAAACTAAGATATTATTATAATACTATAATCACCTAATTATTAAACATTCTAGAAAAGCAAAAACTTTAGAACTTATACAAAAAAAATATACATAAAAAAAAATTAAGAAAAATGTTAATAAATATATTAATAATTACCATACATACTATAAAACAAAAGTTTTATAAAATATATTCTAAGAATTATTATAGTTACTATAGATTTTAAAAAGAAATTAAAATAGTATCTTATTTAACTTTATTATAAAATTACTCCAGCAGAGGAAATATAATACAATATTAATAATTATATATAGATTATTTAAAATAATTTATTTATTATTTACTACATCAGCAAAAAATCTGACTGCTTGAGAGGATATTTACTAGTGTTAAGAGGTTGCAGGGGTTGTGTGGAGGTTAACCTCAAACACCTAGAGGTTGGCACCCCATCAAAAGTTCTTTTCACCTCTTAGAACCAAACCAATAGCAAAAAATATCATCAAGAGCATAAGAAGAAGACACCTAAAATTTTTAAAACACCTCTAAAAAAATTCAAAATTAGTCAAATTTATATAAATATATATAACTTTAATTATCGACTATTATATTTTTTCTTTCCCACAAAAAAATCTTGTCATATAATACCTTTTTTTTTAAGATTAATAGTAAATACTAGAAATCTATTTAGGGCTTTTTATAACTTATTTATTACTTAATTAATTAATAAGATATTTATCTTTCTTTTTTTTAAAAAAAATTCATCTTTATAAATTATTTATTAGATCAATCTTATATTAAGAATATAATTAAATCTAAAAAGGAAAAAAAAAACTTGTATTATAATTTATTAAAAAACTACCATAGTCTTTTTTTATATTCTTATTATTAATAGATTTTTTTAAATTTTTTTTTTAGAAAACATATTAATTAACTTTTTACCCTATATTTTAGTCTTTTTTTTAATTTTTTTATTTTAGTTTCTTACCACTTCCTCAGTATCCTCCCATAAATATTCATTAATTATTTTAATTTAATTAATTTTTTTTTATTACTAATGCTGCTAGTTTTGTTAGATTTAATTAAATATTTTTATTAACTAAAAACAAGTTATTACTTTAAGGAATCCAATAAAAAATTACATAGATATAATATAATTAAGCTATAGTAGCTTTATTTTAAATTATAACCTAAATATTATTTAATTATATTTATAAATTATTAATTAACATAATTTTTTTATATGAAAAATATCCAGTACTATCTATCAGTTTAATATAATCTTTTACTAGTTATAAATAAACTAAAACTACTCTACTATTCTCTATAATTATAAAAACATCTAAATTAACCAAAGTTACAATCAATAAATTTATTTTAACATTAAAAGATTTTACTAAATTAATACCATCTATTTTTAAACTCTTAAAATCTTTGTATAAATAATTCATATTATTTTGAGCAGAAGTAAAACTTATAATATTATCTAAATAAAATATTTGAATTTTGATGTGAATAAAGATTGGAGTTACACCTAAAATTTTTGATAAACTTAAAATAATAATAGAGGTAAAGGTACTGATAATCAATTTATTAAAAATAATTGTAAAAGTAAGTTAATAAATTTTTAATATTTAATTATAAATAAAAGAATATTTATGATTATTAATTGCCTTTTGTAATTTCTTTTTATTTACTTCCTTTCTAGTTTTTACAAATTCTGCTTTTTTTTGCTTCACCTTTAAGCGAAGATTCCTGAAGTTTTTTATAAGATTGTTGTCGAAATGGATATGACCATCTAAAGCAATATATTCTAAAATAATTCTTATATTTTTTTTGTATTTTTTGAATATATTCTGAATAATTCCTTTCAAACTAACAAAAACTAATTTTATTGGATTATTATCAACCAGTTTTGGATTTTTAGTGTTGATCTAGTTATTTATAAGTATCGCACTCTCAGTGATATTGAAATAAGTTGACTTTATGATTTTAAAGATAAATCCTTTTTTTTGTTTAATATTGAGATTCTTTTAGCTAGTTTACTTCTATTGGCTATTGATATGGTGTAAAATATTGAATTTGTGGTTTGAAAGATTGGTAGAGTCTGCTGTATTATGTTTGTTGTCTTTTTTCTTATTTTTTCTAGAAGGTTTAGTACCTTTATTTTTATTATCTTTGTTATTTTCCCTGTTATTTTTATCCTTTTTATTATTGTTGGCTAATATTAGATTTATAAAATCTGCTGGTTTTGTGATTTGGTAAATCAATTTTTTGGTTTAGGTGGCGGCTAAATAGTTGATAATGGTTTGCTGGTTATTATTTGGGGTAAGATTTTTGAGTTTTATTTAGTTTGTATATGTGAGTTAGTGTTTTATAATAAACTTCTAATATTTTATAAAAACTTATTATTTAAATTGATTTTAGAGGTTATTTTATTTTTTAATTTAAGATAAGTATAGTTAAAATTATTTAAATTAAAATTAGTAATAATTTTTATATTAATAATTTTATTATATTTTTTATTTAAATACAATTTGTTAATAAATGCTGAGAGTCTTTTATGAGGTACTGATTTTTATTTTCTAATTTTTAGAAGGATTGTTCCTTAATTATATTGTTGGTTTTAAAAATTCCTACGACTTTATTATTTTTTATGATTGTTGTATTGAGATCGATTTTTTTAATTTAGAGGTTGTTAGTTAACTCCTGATATCTTATCATTTATTATTTCAAAATACTTACCAACTTTGTTCTTTTTTCTTTTTAGCACTACAACTCTGCTATCATCATCGTTATTGTTATTGTTATTATTATCACCATCACCATCTCCATCTCCATTTCCATCTCCGTCTTTACCTCCATCTTTATCTCCATTTTTAGCTTTATTGCTAGTAGCTCTCTTTCTTTTTTTTATAACTGGTATTATTTTATATCTGTGAGTTAAAATTTCTTTATAATTTAATGTAAAACATTAAGAGTTTGTTACTTACTCATTTTTTTATTTATAGTAGGTTTTTTGTTTTTAGCAGTTCTTTTTTTTATATTAGATTTCTTTCCACTATTTTTATCTCTTAGTGGTTTAAATAGTCTAGCTTTTTTTAATACTCCAACATTTATTATAAGATTGTTAAAGTCTTTTTAATACTTAAATTTTAAATTTCTACGTTTGGAATTAATAAATTTGAAACCTAGATTAGAATTATTGGATAAACTAAAATTTTCAGATATAACAGTTCTTTTGATAAATTTAAATAGTAGATAATGATTTAATAATACAGAATTATTTACAAGAGTACTTTTTATAAAACTAGAAATATTTATAAAAAATTTATCATTGTTTTCAAACAACTCCAAGCTTGCATCTTTAAGTTCTCCAAGATTAGGTATTTATAAAACGGTGATATTGATATTTGGATTAGGAAGATTAAAATCTGGTCCATCATTTAATATTTTATCAAGATTTTGGTTTGTTATTTTATAAAAAATTTAATTTATTTCAAGTTTTTGATTTTAGAAATAAGTAGCTTCTAATAATCTACTATTGTACTCTATTATCATACCAAAATATAAATATCAAAATATGTATTTTAGAATTGATAATTTATTTAACATGTAAGTTATTAACTAGTATAAAATTTCCAAAATTTTTTTAAAACTGGAAAACACTAAATATTAAATATTAAAATAATAGAGGTAATAGTAGTAATAATAATAATGGTAATGATGATATTGATGGAAAGAAAAGAATGAAATTTATAGTATTATAATTTTATTATATAATATTAAATTATTTATTTTAAAGTTTGTTTTTGGATAAATGTTTGAAATTGATGGAAATTTTTATTGGATTTTAGTAAGTTTAAAAGTATTTTTTAGGGTTTTTTTATTATTATTTGTTTTAATATTAAAATATTCTAAAATAAATTTATATATAATTTATATATTAAAAATTCTAGGTCCAATTTTTATTAAAAATGTATAAAAGTAAGTATTAGTTTCTGGGAATATAATTAAAAAACTCTAATTGTTGTGCTGTGTTGTAGACTAAACTAAATTAAGATAAAATCTATTATTAAATAACCTACTTTTTTTTTTTATCAAATATTTTTTTGATCTGAAATTGTTTTTAGATGTTTTAAGTTTAAAAAGAGCCTATATTGGATGTTTAATATTTTCTCTTCTTTAACAATTCCATTTTTTAATTAATATTTAATAATAATATATATATATTTAAATTATATTCAAAATGCCTTCTAAATTTCTATATCATTTTTATTAAAAAAATTACAAAAATCTTAGATGGTGTGATAAATATAAATAATAATTTTATTATAAAAAGTTTCAAATAGTTGTTAAAAATAATTTACTAAACTTTAAGTATTTGATTATACAGATTTAATCTTCTTAATCAAAAAGCATATCTAATTTTTTTTTTTTTTTTTTAAATTTTAAATATCTCTTAGTAGTTTGTATTGATATATATTTAAATATTAGAGTAATAATCAGATTTGAAAATTTAATTTTAAAATTAATCAAAAATCCATTTCATCTATTTATCAATTTTAAAGATTATAGTTTAGCGAAATAAATGATAAAAAATAAGATATTAAAAACTAGTATTAATGATTTTTTCAATACCAGACTGGTAAAGTCTTCTGATATATCCTTCCAGTTTGTGTATATATTTTAGAAATAGATTAGTGATATGGCTAAAAATCTAAATATTGATTTTCAAACTTTAATCTATAATTAGGAAATTGGAGATTTAGAATTATAAGAATATTTTTATTGTAATCCCATTGACTGTGTTAAATATCTTCTTAAGCAGCTAGTGTACATTAATAGTCTGGTATATGTATTTATTAAAAAATACAATTCAAAAAATGAGCGTTTATATTCAGAATTATATATGGGTGATTGGTAGTGGGAGATATAAGTATATATTTTTTTTAAATAACTCTTATGTATTTTTTTTGTATTAGGTTGTGTTATATTGTGTTATAGATGTTGATAGTTTTCTAATTAATATTATTAGATGGTTTAATGTTAATTTTTTTTATCTGTGTATCAGATATTACCTATTTTATTAACTTTTTTGGTAATAAAAAATTATAGTTGATATATTTAATAATTGGGAATTTGTTTACTAGTGTCTAAAGTAAACCATTATTTTTTATATGGATATTACTTATACTTATGTTAATACTATTTAAAAAAAAAGATCTTAACAGTAATCAAAAATTGAAAATTAATATTGATATTTAAAATATCTTATTTAAAATATTTTAATTGTTAAATGAATAAAAACCAAAGCCGAACGCTGAGGATTTTATAAAATTTGGTTTTAATTTGAGATGTGGAGATAGTTTTACTCGTTTATGTGTATTTTGATTATGCAGTTAAATTACAGATTATATGGAATATGCTGATTTATTTAATATTAATATAAGATCTTGTTTTATTTGCAAAGTGGATGCTCAGAGTCTTGGAGAATACACACCAAAAGTAATAGATTGTGATTATTATTTTTATAATAAAATAAAACTTTAATTTTTAAATATTTTAATTTGGCAATATCAAAAGCTATTGATTAAAGAATTTGATGTTAGAAGATTGGGTTAAACCTTTTTAAATTTCTGTTGGATTGTTAGAGTCTGACTAAATACATTTTTAAAACTGGATTTTTTATATGGACTTTATCTTGGTACTTTAAAGAATATATTAAATTAGGTTAATTAATTTGTTTGGTATTATAAATGATTAGATAGTTTTAATTAAGCTTAAATTGGATTTTTAACATATTTTAATTTTTTTAAATTTAAAAAACTATTTTTATAAATTATATAATGGTAAGGTAAAGAATTTCAAATAACTAGTAGGATTATTGTTTGTTATTTGGTTATGGCTTTTTAGAATTTGTTGGAAGTTGTTGAGTATTAAGAGTTTAACTAGGTTTTAATTTATATTTAATATTTTATTAATTTTTATTTACTTATGTAATATCATAGTTATACTAATGAAATAATCAATCAACAGCTAAATTAATATTGATAAAATTTTTATTAAACCAAATCAATTTTTTCATAATTTCGAAATCCCATATTTTGTTAGAAGAAGATGACAGAATGGCAGCAGGCTCTGTTGGATGCTGAGAGTTGTATACAAACTGAACAAATACCTAAGTATTAAAAAGATCAAATTTGGCAATCTAAAAAATAAGAAATTGATAATTAATATAAATTAAAATTAGAAACTTTAAATCATTTTAATATAATTAAAATATATTAACTAAACCACTATGGAGATATAATCTATTAATATGAATATTTTGGAAGGTAATTAATGGACACTCTGGAGCTTCAATATCACTTTCAAATTAAAGAAGGATATCGAGTTTTAAATCATATTGATTATAATATCCAGATTATTGTAAATTATTAAAAAAGAATAATATTTGGAATGTAAGAACTGAATTTGAGAGTACTTCTCAAATAATTTTAGCATTTTAATTAATTATAACTGGTTTATTAGTGTTTAATAGTAGACTAACATCTCAAACTAAAAAAGGATAAATTATAATTTTCAGATTTTATAATTAATAATTTTATAATAAACTCTGGTAGTATTCTTAACAATGATGATAGTGGTAAGTTAATAATTACTATATCTTTGATAATTGATCAATAATATTTATATATAATTTCAGAATCCAAAAATGAAATATAAATGTAAGATGTTGTGAATTTGATATTAGCTGATAAATATACTTTAAAAAGTCCTTAATAATATTTAAAAAAAATAATATAAATAATTAAAAAGATTATAAATATTTATAATTTTAAAAATTTATATTTAAAACTTCAAAGATTTTTAAAACTACATTGTATTAAAGTAATTGATAAAGGGTATGTGCTGGATGCTTGGAATTTTAATAATATTAAAATTATAAAAACATTTCCTTGTTAATCGTTTAATCAATTGGTAGTATCTATTGAAAATTTTTAAAATTTTGATGCTATTATAATCCATCAGATTTACTATACCAGACTGTTTTTATTTTGTTATAAATTACCATATTATAATTTTATTTTTTGCAGAAGAGAAAAATAATAAAAAGTTTTTAATGGATATTTATTAGTTTATATTAAACTCATCTTATAATTTAAAAATTTTTATATTAAAAAGTTGTTTGATGTTGTTATAATTATTAATTTTGATCTAAAAGATGGTAGATAACAAGCAGATTTCTATAATCTTATAATAATTATACTTAAAATACTATTTAATATTTTTAATACCTTTAATCAATAAGTTATTTTAGTATTTAAGGTGATATTTTATACTTATTTATTTTTATTAAATAAAAAAGATTTTTTAATCAACATCTATATTAATTTATAAATATACAATACTTTTTATAATAATAGTAGTTTAACATAAGATTACCAATATTCATATACTATTTTATTTTATTTTATTTTGATATTTTTTATATAATATATTTTTAACTTACCCTTTTTTCTTTCTAAAGTGGAAATAATAATTAATAATAAATTATTTTAAAATAAATTATTAGAACTATTATTTTTAGATTTTAATAATCTAATATTATTTTCTCTTTCTCTACCTAACACTTTTCTATTTTTAAAATAGTTTTAACTTAAAAGTCTAAATAAAATAAAGATTAACAAGATTTTTTTAACAATTAAAGACTTATAATATTTGTTAAAGAATATAAAAAGAAAACTAACTAACAGATATCAATACCAATTTGAAATCAAGTTATTAAAATAATCCAAATTATAAAAAAAATAATCCAAAAATTGACTTTAGTTATTAAACATCCAATTACCACTAATACTACATCTTCAAATAAACAAGATATTACTAATTTAGAAAATCCAAATAATAATAATTTTTTAGATCATAATATTATTAAAAATAAATATCTATAGATAAGTAATTTTATTATTAATCCTATTTTATTAATTAACTAATTTAAATAATTAAATTTTCCAGCTATAAGTTTCACAAAGTCTACTATACACCCCCCAAAACATACCCATAATTTATCAATTGCTAATATTAATCATAAATTAATTATTAATAATAGGCTAATTAAATAATAAATAAATTATTTATCTTTAAATCCAATTTTAATATCTTATATTAAATGTTTAACATTTTTAGCTCTTTTTTCTTCTTTAAGAAGAAATAATCTATATATTAATAATAATTTAATTAAATCTGATATTTTTTACCCTTTCTATCTTTCTCCAAATAAAATTTGTCAAATTTTATTTTTATTATTAGATATTATCAGTTACCTAGAGTTTAATACCAATTATAAACTATAAAGAAATTAATAACAAAATACCAAAAATATACTAATAAAAAATAAATTATTAGATTTTAATAAAATAAAAAATAATATATTTATATAGTAATTTTTAGGTAAAATCTAGTTAAACAATAATAATATTCAACAATACACTAAGTATTTTCTAAAATATGAACCTATTATATTAACAATGAATTATATAAATAAACCAATCAAATAACACATATATTCCTGTTTTTTAACCTTATAGTTTAAATTTAACATTTTATTGATAACTATTATTACCATTTACAGGAGTCTACTAAGAATCTAATAATAGACACTTATAAATTAAAAAATCTTAATATTAAAACCTAAAGTAAATATATTAAAAGATTAATTGACCTAAAGTATATAAATTTCTTAAAAAATAATAATATAATAAAATCTTTATTTTTTTATAACACTAAGAATCTTTTAACAAACTATTATAATAGATTCTCTTCCTCTACCCGGTTATTTATAAAGTTCTGATAAATCAGTATTAGAATACTACTAAAAACCTAAATATGAAATATAATGTTTTAGTTAATAATTTAAATATATTTATTATCATTTTTACTAGAGTTTGTATTTAGATAAGTTTAAAAAGTTAGTAATCTAATATTAAAAATTTAAAAATAAATATAAAGAATATTAATATATATAATAAGTTGGATTTTTAAGATCCTACAATAGACACTACTAAATAATTTAAATATTTTTAATTATTTTTTAGATAGTTTTAACTACTAATTTACTAATACTCTTATTAGTATTCACTAATATAAGATAAAGGTCCATATAAAATATCTAAAATCCAATATAATCCAAAAACCAATTCCCAAGAATATTATATTAATTGATGATATAGAAGTAGTAGTACTAGTGAAGCTATTAAATAAATATTAAAAACCTAAGAAAGGATTGGGGGTGTTTGTTTTAAATAATATATTTTGTTATCTATTAATTTTTATATATAAATTTTAATATTATTAAAAAATTTTTTCCTGTAAAAATATTTTTTTAATTTATGTTTATTTAGCTGCTGAGTGTTTAATTGAGGATTGTTAATATTGAATAAAATTTTAAGGCTAATTTAGATGATATTTTTAAAGAGGTTGATTTTGAATATAATTTTATTGAGATTGGAGTTTCTGATTAAGTTTAAAGAGTTTCTAATAGTTTATAAAATTTGTAAGTTTTTAAGTGAGAGGAAGCTTTTAGATGTTAAAAGTCTTATAGTGGTTACTGAAGGTATGTGCTCGCTTAACCTCTGGAGGACTCTAGAGGGCCAAAGACCTCTAGGACCTCGTGGACCTTGGAGGTCCAGGAGGTCAATACAATTTTTTGCTGATGTAGTAAAAAGCTTAATATTAAAAAATTGGTAAAAATATTTTTATATAATATATGGAAATTTTATAAGCTACTAAAAGAAATTATATTAGATAAAAGTACTAACTTTTTAAATAATTTTTAAAATAAGGTTAATAAAAAACTAAGAATCCATTACAAGCCAAGTATAATGTATTATCCATAAATTGATAAATAAATTGAATATATTAATTTTATTATTGAATAATATTTTTAAGCTTATATCAACTATTAATAAAATGATTAGATAAAATGATTATTATTAGTTAAGTATTACTATAATAATAAAATTTTAAAAACTACAAAAATCTTACCTTTTATAACTAATTATAACTAAAATTCTAAAATGATAACTATTAATAAAGAGATATTCTCCTAAAATATTCAATTTTTTAATTTTATAATAAAAATAATAGAACTGCAAGATTTTTTTAAAACCAAAATTAATTATATTATACAAATATAATAGGAATAAGTTAATAAAAGAGAAGATTTACTACTAACTATAAAAAAAACAATAAAGTTTGATTAAATATGCATAATATCTTTATTATTAGATTATATTTTAAATTATCCAATAAAAATGAAGGGCTTTTTTAAATCTTTAAATTTATAGGAAATAAAATATATAAACTTGATCTTTTTCTTTTAATGAAAATTTATTTGATTTTTTATACTGGTCTACTACAATGTTCTAGGAATGATACTTTTTTGAATTAAAATTAAGAAGAATGGTTTTTATTGATTACTGTTGATAAAGACAGCAATGTATTGTATAAAATATTAGAATTATTTGATTTCCGAAGACAGAACAATTAGCTTGAATACTATGTCTATTAGAAAGAATATGATAAACTAACTTAGAAACTAGCTAGTTATGTTAAATATCTGGAATAATTTTTTTGAATTTTTCATAAGAAATACTTTAATAAACCAGGCTTTAATAAATGAAGAATATTTGTAATTTAAAATTTCTATATTAAAATAGCTTATATAATTTACAGTAACTACACTATTTGACCCCATTATCTAATATTAAGACCTATTTAATAATATAAAACTTGTTATTTTATTTAATGTCTAAAACTTTATTAATTTAATAACCAAACTAATTAATATTCTAAAATTATAATTACTAATATTTTACTTTAATAGCAAAGAAATTTTCTCCTTTTTATTTTATGGATTCGAATTTTTTGGATACCTTATCTTTATTATAAACTCTGATTTTGAAAAAAATTTACTAGAAATTTAGAATAGTATTTAGTAGGACTTAAAATATAATATTTTTCAGTAAGAAATTTAAAAATTAAAAATTATATTCTATAAAATAAAATTTAAAGTTATTAATTAGGAACTAATAGTAATATAATAAGAATATTTTAAGGAATATTAGGAATACTAAAAATGAAAAAAAATAAAAACACCACTTATTTAATTTGATTTAAAAAATAAATCAAAAAGTCTAGATAATTTTAAGTTCAAGAAAAAATTAATTTTAAATGTATTGCTGGAAAAAGAATAAGAACTTATTTTAAAAATCCTAAGAAAAAACTATTATTAAGGATTAATGTTATTAAAAATTAGCAAATAATATAGACGCAGAAAAAGACTTAAGAAAATTATAAACATCTGAGTAAAGTATTAACAGGATATTAATACTAAAAAAGGGGATCTTGTAATAAAGTTTAAATAATATGATAAACTATAATAAGAAATTATAGATATTAGTGGAGCCCTATGCATAACAATAGGAAATATTTATGTAATTCTATGAATCAAAGAAATATAATAGGAATAATATAATTTAGGATAAAAATAGGAATGTTTAGTTTATGAAATTATTTTTGTTGTTTAGTTTATAAATTATTTTTTTTGTTTAGTTTATAAGTTATTTCTTTTGTTTAGTTTATAAGTTATTTCTTTTGTTTAGTTTATAAGTTATTTTTTTTATTTAGTTTATAAATTATTTTTGTTGTTTAGTTTATAAATTATTTTTTTTATCTAGTTTATAAATTATTTTTTTTGTTTAGTTTATAAATTATTTTTTTTGTTTAGTTTATAAACTTATATCTTTTTTTATATAAAACTATATATCTATTTAATATTTGTAGTCTTGTTATTATATAATTAAAAAATCAAACAATAATTTAAGTAATAATTTAAATATATATAATCTACCTATCCTAAAATTTTATAACATAAGACAGTATTACCTTGATATCTTATATCTATTATGCTCGATTCTTACAGTTATATTAATTTAAAATTTTCGCCCTTCCTAGGTAGCCAGCTGTGATATGATTATGATATTGGGATAGTATTTTAAATCAAATAATTTTATTTTATAAAATTATTTTTCAATTATTATGATATAAGTACCCATCTTACTCTTTATATTTACTAGAGATTTCGATTTTAGAATACTTGTTGTTATTATTTTTTAATACTTTTAAGATACTTTAGATGTGTTCATCTTTTTTATATACTTTTTTCTAGTTAAATTGTATTATTATTATTTTGATTTATTAAATTTTTTTTAATAGGATGAGTATTTGATTTGGTTTTTTAATTTTTTATCTTTTTTTTTTTTAAGAAGGTTTTTTGATTTTCTTGTTAATGTATTTGTTTTGGTATTTATTTTTTTTAAAATAAAAATGATTTTATAGTTAAATTTAAATATATATTTTATTTATTTTATTTGCCTTTGGTTAAGTTTTTGTTTTGTTATAAAATATTTAAAATTCTTGTGATTTATTAGTAGAGTGCGACATAGGTTGGTTTTAACCAGTGTTTAAAATATACCGGGGATGGTGAGGAACGAGCCCAGAAAAAATTTTTAAATCAGGGAATCAATTTACCTTTCTTTAACCCAAGTTTTTTACCGAGAAAAAAAATAATTAATATTTCATCAGCAAAAAAAAAAAAAATGGGTGGGACGATTGAGAACAGATGTAAAACAGTTTTTGGGTGTTGTGATGATAGGATGTTGGGATGGCAGCTAGGCTTTATATTATATTAAAAATATTTTTATAAGTAATGTGAATAATAGTAGTTTTGATGTGTTTAAAAAAAGCTTTTTTATAGTTTTAAAGAATTTTAAATAAATTAATTATAATAATTAAGATAATAAATAAAAAATATTTTAATAAAAATAAATATGAAGTAATATAGAAATGATTTTCAGTAATTTTAGTGTGTTTAAAAATTGCCTTTTAGTATTTTTTTAAATGTGTTTAAAATAGTATAATCATATTTTAAATAATTTAAAATTATTGTTTATATTTATGTTTGAATTGTTTTAGGTGAGTTATTAATTATTTATTTTTTGAAATATTTTTTATATTAAATAGATTTTTTGAATTAGCTTTTTTATATCTATAACCAGATATATTAAATCTAAAATAGTATTTTTTTTAAAAATTTTTAGTTAACTAAATCTTTATTTTTTTATTTTAATTGTTTTAAGCAAACAATCTATTATTTAATTCTTAAATAAATTTTTATTTTAAATATATTTCTTCTAGCAGCCTTTTTATGTCTATAATTAAATATACTAAATTTAATAAATACTTTATCTTTTAAATTTATATTTAATTAATTATTTTTTTAAAAAATTTGATTATTCTTAATAAAATTTAACTATACAATCTTGAAAACATTCTATTTATTTATTAGTTTATATTAACTTTTATAAGTTTATAAATAAATTTTTTCAATTTATTAAATACTTAGAAATTTTTATCTGTTACACCTGTGGCCTCGGGAGGTCACAGCAAGCTCACTCTGGCTTCTGTTTCTCAGTCCTATTGCTCAGGTCTTGATTCAGGAAAGTATGCATGTTACTAGAAACAGTAGAACTATTAAGTAGAAAATATAATAATAATAAGGTAATAATAAACTATAAATTTATATTATATTTAAATTGATTGATGAAGAGTAAGAACTATTTATTAGTTCTAATAATAGTTTTATATATATAAAAATATTTTATATAAATATAAGTAATTATATTTATTATAAGATTGTTTATATAATTTATATAAGTATATAATATTTCTAAAAAATTGTAAAATCACTTCTGTTGAGATAATAAGCATGTAATATTATTATGTAATACAAGCATTATATGATAAAGGTATATAAATAGAACAGATAAGCATAGGTATATAGGTGGGTAGTCTTTGATAAGAAATATAATAAAATAGAGCTAGGAATAATATAATATAGAATATGGTATAAGTCGAGTGGTATGAATGTGGCCACCCCCTAGTTATAGCTACTACCATTACGAATAACAAAATTATATATTATTAACAATAGTTCTGTCAGTCTAAAGGCTATAAATATAAAAAATATATGAATTTATTTAATTTTATTGTTTATATTACTTCTATATCTTAAATATTTTATTATTTTGGGCTATATACGGCTTGATTGTTGTAAAGGTGCTTTATTTTTAATAACTAAAATATTATCTTTTTTATTAGATATTATCTTATTTGTTATTATTATAGTAAGTTTGGATTTATATCTTTATTATAAAGTTATTTCTACTAAAATAATAAATTACTTATTTAGATTTTATTATATTTTTTATTTTTTTACTAGTTAAATTACTTTTAATTTAGTTTATAAGCCTTATACCTCTTATTGTAATATAGTATTTTTAATTATATATTTGTTAAAATTTCTGTTGATTTTGCAAATTACTAATCATATAAAAGGATTTTGGATAAATAATTTAAATATATAGTTGATATTTAGACTTTTTATTAAAATAATAATATTATTATTTTGTTTTAAGGAAGGTGTATGTGGTTACTGGGCTATTATTTAGTAATTTTATAATATTTTATTGTGATTATAGGAGTAAAATTTAGTTACTTTCTATTTTATAATTATATTTTTTTTTATAAAATTAGTTATATGTATTTTAGTATAGAATTTAAGGAATAATATTTTATTTATTTGGATAATATTTATTAAAATAATAAAATTTTTAAATTATTGTTTATATACTATTTTTAATGCTGAAAAATATCTTAAATCTAAAAGCTGGGTAATATAAAAAGTATAAATAGGTAAAAATAAAAAATATATATTATTAAAATAATATTTAAATATAAATTTATTTATTATATATGAATTATAACTGTTAACTATTAATAACTATATTGTAAATATGTTATTAATATTAGTTTCTAATAAAAATATTTTAATTAACTATTTTAAAGTAATAGCATTACTAGTCCAGTTATTTTTTAAAAATATTATATGTTAATTAGGTTATTATTTTAATATTTGGGTTTAAAATTATTAATTTTAAATAAACTTTATTTTGAAAATTATTAGTAGATTGAGGATATAGCTTAAAATAAAGATACACTCTATAAATAATATTTAAAAACATAATTAATCTATTTTTATAAATATTTAATATTTTTAATAACTGAAGTTTTTAATAATAAAATTATTTATACTTATTTTAATTATTATACTATTTTTGTTTATATTATACTATTATTTTAAATAAATTTAAAATATTATCTTATAAAAATTAAAAAGTTTATTAATATTAACTAAATTAGTATAATTAATATGTTACTAATTTATACAATAATTAAGCTTAGTTTTAATATATAAATAATAATAAATAAAATTAATAATCTATTGTTTACTTAATGGGATATTATCACTTTATTTTATAAGAATATTAATTATAATATTATATAGTTAAGTATATATAGAAATATAATTGAGAGTTTTTTAATATAAGATTTATTTTATAAATTTTTTTTTTTATATTTTAAAAAGTTATTATTGGTTTTTATGTATAATACTATATAGCTATTAGGAGGTAAGCCAGCTTTGAAAAGTAGTTTAAAGTATTCTATAAGTAATAGTAGTAGTATAAAAAAAGCTACTATTTTAAATAACATCTATTATAGCAGCTATATCAATTTCGTTATATTATTTTTTAGGTATTGTAATAATAGATTTGCTAGTGAAAACAGGCTTAATTAACTAGATATTATGGTTATATAGATAAAAAACAAAAAAACACATATTTGCGTTAAGTAAGATTTTGTGAAAAAAAATGGTAGCTATAACTAGGGGGTGGCCATATTCATACCACTCAACTTAAGTAATTATATTATTAAGATTATATAGTCTATAATATTATCTTCTTTTTTCAAAAAATAAATTCTATATAAAACTAATTTTTATAAGAAATTTATTTTTATAAGGTATAGAAGTTTATATAAAAATTATATTCTATATAATTAAAACTATTTTATAAAATTAGTATCTAATATAAGTATATTTTTTGATATAAATTAGTATTTTATATAAAACTTCTAACTATATAAGTTATATAAAATAAAGATAATATAAACAAATAATATATAAAAAATAATGATTAAATTAAGATAATAACTTAAAACTTAAATTTTAAAATATTTTTACAAAAGAATAATTAATATATATTTGAAATTATTATAAATGTTGGTAGAATGTTATTAAAAATAAAATAAGTCTTCTTCTTATAATTAGCAAGGTTCTTATACTGATTATATTAAATATCTTAGTATTCTAGTTTTTATATTTTGTAAGTATTATAAGTAAAATAGTTATATTTATATAATTATATTTAGCTATACTAATTATACTATTTATATTAAGAATAATTAAAAAGATTATTTAGCTAATTTTTATAAATTTATTTTTTTAACTTACAAATAAATTTTGTTAATATAATATAGTAAATTATTTAGATCAAAAATTAAATGAAAAGAAAAAAAAGTTGAAGGCTTTAAAAAAAAAATAAATAATTATTTAGTAAAAATAGATTTTTATTTAATAAAAAATAGCTAAACTCTAAACTAAAGTAATTTAAAAAAAGAAAAAACTTAAATAACTAAAATCAAAATATTATAAAATAATAGTTCATAATGGCATATTATATAAATAAAAATTAATAAAAAAAGAAAGATTAAAAAAAAGAGATAAAATAGAAGTTGAATAAATTTTTAAGGAATTAGAAAAATTTGGAAAAAAACTGTTAACATTGATTCTAGAGATTTCTAATTTTGATTATACTGATTTTTTATAATTTTAATCTGAATTTAGATTCTTTTTTAATTTTCTACATCCTCATTTTATAAATAGTAATATAGTTTTTTGATTAAGATAGGTTTAAATAATTTTTAAAAATATATTATCTTCTAGAATTCATAAATTATCTTATAGTCTATAAAGTAAGAATTATTTAATAAAGTATTTATTTTTTTAATTAAATCCATCTAAAATTTTTTTAAATTTATATTTTGTGTAATTTTTGAGTTTTAGTTTTTTATTATTAGGATTTTCTCTTAGGCCTTCTGGGGCTGGTTTTAAGAGTGAGATATGGAATGATTGATGAATGTGTGTAAGTTCTAAGATTTTTAGTTCAAAAATATTATTACTGAATTTTTTTATGATTATAAAGAGTTTATATTTTTGGTAATCAAGTTTTTTGTTTTAATATTTTTTTTATTTAATATATTTAATAAGCAAGTATATTTATTTTTTTTTTTAAAAATAATACGTCTATTTTTTTTTAATTATAATAATATAACATCTGTTTTATTATAAATTAGAGATTTTTTTAAAGATTTTTATAAAGATTCTTCATATTTTTAATATATTTATCTATTTAAGAAACTATTTCTTTAGATATTAAAAATAATAATATTATTATTAAATTCTATCCTTTAAATACTTCATATAGGGTATATCTTATAATTAAGTGTTTAAATATATTATATATGAATTTAAAATTAGGGAATAGTTTAACTTAATTATTTTATGTAATATTTAAGAAATTGTATAATCATATTTTAATTATTTAAATAATTTATTTAGTTGTTTTATTTGTTTGTGTATATTTTTTACTAGCAATATTAATTTTGGTTCTAATTTGATTTCTGATTAAGTTCTAAAATTTATTAAAAAATAAGATATCTTTATTGTAAATATATTTAATTTATAACTTATATTGGCTAAATACTTGTTTATTATAAATTTATTCAAATTTTTTTATAAACCATTTAAAGTTCTATGGTTTTAAGATTATTATTTTGTTAAATTTATAAATAATAATTAGTGCTTTGTTATATATGGTGTTAGTAAGAGGATCTCTAAATTTTGGTATTCTTTAGATAAAGTTATAAAAGATAACTTAGAATGGTGTAAATGGTGTGTTATAAAATTAAAGTTTTTTGTAAGGTAAGTGTTGACTAGGTTTATTTTTGTAATATATATTATAAGTTCTGATATATTGTTTAATATGTTATTGCATTTATAACTAAAAGTAATATTTAGTTAAGAGTTTTTAAATTTGTTTTATTCTTAAATATCTGTAGGTTAATGTGTTATAATATTGTTTGATAAGTTTTTGTTAAAGATTTTTGGTGGGAATATAATAAAAATCTTTAAATAAAATAATTTTATGTTTAATTATAAAATATTCTAAAGTATTTGGATTGTTTAAGATAATTTGATTAACTACTAAATATTGTTTATAATTTTTTTTTAGTTTTTAAATAAACTAGTTATTTAATATATAAAAAGTAATGTTAAAAGTTTTGTTAATAATAATGTTTTTATATAAGTTTTTCTTAAGAATAGCTCCTTTATTTAATTATACTTCTATTATTAGGTTAGGTTTTTTGTTGATTATATTTATTCCTAAGTTTTTTTTATTTTTGTAATATATAATTTTTATGTTATATTTGTTGAGTGTTTTTTATTAGTAGGTTTATTATTTACTAAATTTTTTAATAATAAAAAAAAAAAAAAAATTCTTATGATCAGAGTATATAATAAAAAATTCTTTATTTTGTAAATATATTTTTTAGGTTTTATAGGTTTATATAATTATTATAAATTTTTTATTATAAATTAAATATCTAAATTCTATAATATTGAATTTATAAAATAAATAAATAATAGATTTTTAATAATAAAAAAAAAAAAAAAAATACTTATGATCAGAGTATATAATAAAAAATTCTTTATTTTGTAAATATATTTTTTAGGTTTTATAGGTTTATATAATTATTATAAATTTTTTATTATAAATTAAATATCTAAATTCTATAATATTGAATTTATAAAATAAATAAATAATAGGATATTATTTATTATTAAAATATAATTAGTATAAATATATATTTAATATAGTATCTAAAATATTAATTTTGATTTTAATAAATAATTTTAAATTGTAAAGTTAAAATATAGGTATTAAAAAGAAGAATTATTTTAAAATATTAAAAACATTAATTTAATTAAAAATTATATTAAATTTTGTTTTTATTTTGGTAAGCTTAATTAAGGCAGCTAATATGTAACTATATTGTTTAATAAAACATTAATAATAATTACATAATCCTAAAAAGGATTGAACATTTTTAATAATTTTAAATTATAATTAGTCTTAAATAATTTATATTTTTTTAAAATTTATTTTAATTCTATTAGTTATTATAATAGCCTTTAGAAATTTATATTTAATAACTTTAAATTCTGTTTTTTTAAGTTAAACTTTAAAATTATATTTATTAAAAGCTTTAAAAACAAAAATAATATATTTTTTATATTTTTTTAAATTATAACTATAAATTAATATATTATCAAAATAAATAATACATATCTTATTAATATAATTTCTAAAAACATAATTTATAAAGATTTAAAAAGACGCAAATATATTAATTAATCTTATAAATATAATTATATATTTAAATAATTTATATTAACATCTAAAAACTGTTTTTTAAATATTTTTAAATACAATTTTAAGATTGTAATATCCAACCACTATATCTATTTTAGTAAATCTTTTAACTCCTTATAATTAATCAAATAATTCGTCTATTCATAATAATTTAATTCAATTTTTAATAATAATAATATTAAAACTTTAATAATTTATACATATTCATAATTTTCTATTTTTTTTAGATATAAATAATATAGGGTATCCAACTAAAGACTAAGAAGGTTAAATATATCCTTTACATAAATTTTTTTTAAAATATTTTTAAAATACTTTAAGTTTTTTTTAAATATAGGTATAAATAAGTATAAATTTAGGAATAACGCCTTCTTAAAATAGTATTTTATAAATAAACTTATTAAACTTTAGTAAGACATTTTTGTTAAATAATTTTTCAAAAGTTTTGATTTATTTAGGGATTTATTTAAGAATCTTGATAATGTCTTTAATGATTTTTTTAATAATTTTGTAAATATTTTTAGTCTTAAATTATATATATTTAAGAATATTAAGTTTATTTTGGAATTGATGGTAGATTTTTTTATTAAAAAGATATTTTATAAATTATAAATATATTTCTTTTCTTTTTATTCTATAATCATTATTTAGACAGGATTGTTAACAGTTGTAATGAATAAAATTAAAAGTTTTATTTTTTTAACTGATAATAGGGTTGTGTTTTTATAGTTAATCAAAACCTAAGATTAGATTATATTTTTAAAAATCAAAAATATTAATTATTTATTTTTTATAATATTTATTGATAAGGATGGTTATTGTAATTTTGTAGTAAATAGTTCTTAAAATATTTCTTCTAAAAATAGTAATATTATAGTAAATACTTTTAAATTATATGGGGAGATATTTTTAAATAATATAATTAATTAAAATATAAGAAGTTTTTGCACCATTATTTATAAGTACATTAGTGAGAATTCTATTGATGATAGTATTAATATTAAAATATTTATTATTAATTAAGTTTAGTTGTTTATCTAGTTTTTTTTTAATAAAATTAGGGTTAGATTTTTTAAATTGTTTTAAATTCTAAAATCAAATTAGTTTAAAGCTTTAATGTCACAGACCTACAGTCTGGACAGTACAATTACCTATACTCTGTTCTACGCTATATTATTCTCTATTTTACTTATTTCACTTCCTATATGACACTCATTTTTTATATATTTGTGCTTACTTGTTCTATTTAAAGATTTTTGTTATATGACTTATGTATTACATAACTTGTATGTATATATGCATATATAAGTATGTAAGTATGCAAGTATTAAGATACAAATTTGCAAATAATATAAGTATGCAAATATTAATATATAATTATATAAATATTGATATTTATATAAAATATTATTATATATATAAGATTATTATTAAAATTAATGAATAATTCTTACTCTTTATTAGTTAACTTAAATATAATATAAATTTATAGTTTATTATAATTTTTATTATTGTTATATATCTTATATATTATTTTTTAATATCTTATAGTATATATATTTCTAGATTTGAGAATTCAGGTATCTTAGAGTGAGAGATTAATATTTGGTCAGATGTATTTGATCAAAGTATAATATTTTGACTAATTTTATTTAAACTTGAAAAAAAAGTATATGTATGTTAATAATAGAATTTAATTTTGAAAATTTTATTGTGTCAGAATATGAGATGATAGATAATAAAGGAGATTATGTACTTTTTTATAATGTATTTTTATATTTTAGTTAATTTATTGTTTATTAGATTAACTAAACTAATGAATATTTTAGAAAATAATTAAGAGAAGTATTATCTCTATTTGAATTAGAATTAATTATAAATTTATTAAACAAAAAAAATAATATTTTTTGGAAAAATAACAAGTTATATATTAATATTAGTATTTAAGTCAACAAAAAACTAATTATATTAATAGAAGAATCCAAAAATAAATTTATAAATATTATATTTATAAATAATTCCAGATATTTAAGAAATCTAAAAATTATAATATAAATATTAAAATAAATTACAATAGTTATTTATATTTATACTAAAACTTATGCAACAGTAGAAAAACATATTCTTATGAATAAAAATGAAAACTTTGGACTATTAGGATTAAGTTAATTAAAATTATTATATAAAAATAAGATATACTTTAAGTTTATTTTTAAAAATAAAGGTAAAAAATATTAATTATTATTAGAAAATTTTTGATAAAAATTTTAATAATAATAAATTAATTTTTAGTAATAACAATAAATTTATTTATTATAGAAATAATTAACAGAATATTTTCTGTAGTAATATCAAATTATTAAAATTAATTAAATTTAAAAAATCCCCTGTAAAACTTGATTAATTTTTCAGATAGTTTAATAATATTTTCTATTTTTGACTTAAAAATTTTTTTAATAATAAATATAAAGTTTACTATATATTTTCTTTTTTTAAAGGAATTACTTTTAATATTTATAATATTTATTATAAGAAATATGATAAAAGCACTTTTTACTAATAATATTACAAAATTCCTGACATTACTTTAATCTTCATTAACTATACTGTTTTTACTAAATTCTTTAAACAAATTTATAAATATAAAAATAAATAAAAAAAAACTTTCTGTAAATTCCATAAATTTTAATAGAAAGGATTAGTAAAAAACTATTTCCAAAAATTTGATTAATACATTTTGTTTATAAATTATAATAATAAATAATTACTCTATTATACAAAAAAAGGTCTCAAACTATAATAGAGATAAAAAATTATAAAACAAAAAATTACTAATAAGAAATTTATTTATAAAGAAATATAATTCTTCATTATTAAACTTGATGACACCCTTTATAAAGATAATAAAACTAATATGATATGATTTAAAATACCAGGACAATTTAATTCTAAAAATCAGCAAACTCATCAAAACAACCAATTTTACAATAAAACAAAATATCAGAATATTTATAAACTTAATTAAAGATAATTAAGATTTAATAATAAATTTTAAAATTAATGGTAACAAAATGGCTAAGAATGGACCCTTAAAATTATTTATAGACCAACTAGAGTTCGACATGGGGCGGGTTGGGTCGGTTTTCGGTGTTGAGAAACCACCCACGGGTTGGTTTTTTTTTTTTAAGAAAACCAAAAACCGACCCAAAAACCGTGGAAATTATAAAAA
>JAJTUB010000031.1:68793-94094 GCA_036971345.1 Dactylellina drechsleri
TTATAACCCAAAAAAACCATTAAAAAAAAAAAAAAACCACCCAGCGGTTCCCCATGACCCCCCTAAAACCGAACCAACCCGCTGGTTTCTGGGTTAAAACCGACCCATGTCGAACTCTAAGACCAACCTTTATAAAACTAGGAGCCACTCAAAATCAACATAAATTATAATATAATAAAATCTTAAAATTTAATAAATTTGTTTGTTTTAAATGTAATAAAGAAGGATATATAATTAGAAACTATAGATAAGGTTAGTTTTAGAAGGAATGGCAATTTAAGTAAGTTTGTATTATAGATTATAAAAAATTATATGAATAACATAAAAACTATAACGAATCCGAATATGAAGATGAATATCAAGAATTTGAACTAGAATAAAAATCTGATAAAACTTTTAATGTTGCTATTAATTAAATTATTTTTGGAAAAAATTCCTTTGAAATCATTTTTTAATGAATTTGTAATACTATAAGTAACATTTAAATGAGTTAATAAAATGAAATAACAAAAAAAATACTATGAATTATTATATAATTTAAAAAATTAATTGAAAAAAATTGGTAAATGAAAGTTATGTCTTTAGATTAAGATACTCCTGAAACATCAGATATAGAACAAAAATATATTATATTATTAAAATAATTAAATTTACTTATTATTGAAGAATATTATTGGATTTGGAATAATCCTCTTCCAGGATGACATTTATAATACATTCAAAACTCAACTAATGATTTAAGGCAAAAATACCAATATCAAAGTGAAATATGAAACTAATTTATTTTCTGAGATTTTAGATTTTATTAACTTAAAATTTACTTTAAAAAACAATTTTGAGCCACTTACAATAAAAAAAGTCAATAAGATATCTTAGATAGTGATTTATATAAAGAAATTTTTATAGAAAAAGATAAACTAATTTAGTTATGTTTAGAAGGACAATATAACTAACACTTTGAATTAAAAAATAATGATGGATTCTATAAATACAAAGATTTGAGAATATAAATCTTTGAAATATATTCTATGGAATATAAAAACTAAAAATATTACTTATGTAGAATTTACAATTTGGATAAGTTAGAAAATGTTTGTACTTCATATATTGATAATATCCCCATGGAAGGATTCCATTTTATAAAATAATTTTGATAAAGTTTTTATAAATTTTATTAATATGCTATTTATTTTGCTATAATTGTTAAGTATAACATAAAATTTACCAGAAATTTTAATAATTATTAGAATATTATTAAAAAAGAAAAAATTTTTACTAAAAAACTAAAATTAATAATTATTCAATCTAAATAATATAATAATATTAGTAAATATATAATATATAAATAAAAGCCTAGATATATAGTATATATTGGATACCTCGCCATATATAAATATTATATATAAGAATGGATAATTTATATTGGAAATCAACTATAGAACTAGATAATTACCAAAGAATATATAAAGAAAAAATTTTATTGGATTTTAAATATTTTACCAAGAGTATATTTACCTCCCAAAACCTTAGTAACATTTTTAGAATAATAAAAAAAATTATATTACCTTATTATTTGATTTTTACCTGATTTATCTAGATATCAACATCAGCAAAAAAATTTGTTGACATCCGAGCCATCAGATGGCTTAGATGGCTTAGCAATCTTTTATGTCCTGGAGCTATCCCACCAGTTACGAGAAGTTACAGGAGATTAATGATATTTGGTTCTATATATAATCTCTAATATTTAATTATATCTCCCTATAGTTCTGTAATTGCTTTCCAGTGTTTGATTGAATTTTAAGAAAAAAAAATTTATTATAATTATTTATATATTTAAAGTTATATATTAAAATAAAAAAAAATAAATAAAGATCTTTACCAAACATTTTTAGTTTTCTTTTATTTTTTTAATAATAAATTTAATTTCTTTTTTTTACTATTACTTATTAGTATAAAATTTTAAGAAGTTTGAATTCTAGATAATTTACTTAATAATACATCAATATAAAATTATATAAAATTTTAGTAATATAATATTAGTTTTTTTTAGGTTTGATTAATTATATTAATATATAAATTATCAAAAATTACTAAATTTTAGTTAGTTATAAAAATATTATAACAAACGCTAGAAATTTTATTATAACCATTTATAATTTTAAAACTGATTTTTTAATTATAAATATCTTCTTCTCATAATTTCAACATAATCTAAATACATGCAATAATCTATACTAAAATCCTAAAATTCAGTTTTTTTATAAAATTTAGTTCTTTAATCCCTCTTCCTTTTTGTAAATTCCAATATTAATAGATTAGAATTTTTGAAATCATTAAATATATAAAAAAAGCCCGCAAATATCCATTAACAGACTATAGATATTTATTAATAAAAAAACTAACTATAATTTTTTTCTTTACAAAATATTTTAATAATTTAATATTTAATAAAATTTTAATTTTATTTAATTAAATATTAGTATTAAAATAATTTAAATTGTATATATTTAGTATAATATCTCTAGTAGTATTTACTAAATATGAATAAAAATTTTTAATATAATAATATATCTAACTAATATTAATTTATAATTATAATATCTAAACTATAAAAAAAAAAAATTTATAAATAGTTTTAATAAATATTAAATTTAATCTAATATCCTTTATTAGATTTTAAATATATACTTTTATCTAAAGGATATTTAGCCAAATTTTACTATGGAATTACTAAAAAAAAAAGCTGGATTTTTGTTTTTCAAAAATTAGATTTTTGTATTTAGATAATAAATCTCTATTAGATTTTTTTTTAAATAAAAAAATTTTTATAAAACTAACTAAAAATATTAAAGGGCTTATAAGCTTTAATTAAGGTTTTATTAATTTTCCTTTTATAACTTTTTTATAATTAAGATCAGTAACTAATTTAATACACTAATATTTTCTTAAATTATTAATTAATATTGGTAATCTAATAAAAACTATTACTTATATTATAAATTCTAAATACAATAGTTTAAAATTAAATATATCATCTTAATATTAGTTATTATTTTTATATTTATTATTTTTTGATTTCATTATATTAAACAGAGTGTATCTGTAGAAAAACTGAAATATTCTAAAAAAATACAATATAAAAAAAGAAATAAAGAATAATAAAAAGTTAAAAAAAAACTTATATTAATTTAATATTATGAGAAGGCTGTATTAAACTCCAAGAAACAAATGTCCACAATTAATTGCTTTGAAATTTTGATGGGGTATACTAAGATTGGTGTCGGCCTTCTGTTGTCATATAATAACCTCCCTACATCCCTGTCAGCCTCCCGTGCTCCACATAATGACCTCTGGGGGGTTCAGATTTTTTGCTGATGAATATATTATTTATAAAAAACTAATAAATAAAGAAATTACACATAATATTACAAATCTAATTAACAAATCTTTAAATTAAAAGAGTTTTAAATTCTAATGCACTTCAAATAATTTAACTCAAGCTTTATTAAAAAAAAACTTAATAAAATATTTAATAAAATTATTAAATAACACTTTAATATTCTTTATATAATTAATAGAAATTTTATTAAAGCTTTTATAAATAATAAAATAAAAACTACTTACATCTTAAAAAATTATATTAAAAAATATATATTATTAATATACCTCAAGTTTATTTACTATAATATTATAGTATTTAAAGGAAGCCCTCTTAAAATAGTTAGATACGAAACCATTATCACTTTTATTATTAATAATTATTTTAAAAAAAGAATAGTTGATATTTTTAATTTTAAAAATAATAATTTTATTTTAGGATATAACTGGTTATATGTAATGATGCGCGCAATAGCTGAGCTTGTGCTATTGTGTGTCGCACCATTAACCTTGTTTCAGATCGAATCGGTAAGCCTCGGGCTTACCCGAGTTCTTCTGAATATATATGAAATGGAGTCAAATAACTGGTATGTAGTTGTTTGGATAGCTTTTTGGCTTAGTTGCTTGCATTCTATCATGCAATGTTATATTCAACTGTGTTGTTATACTTGTGTGACTAATTGGCCTATGGCCCAAGTTCAAATCGTATAAGAACCAAAAAATTAGGTGTTTTTAGACTATTTTTATGGATAAATTTATGTTTTAGGTGCAAAAATGCTGTGTTTTCAGATGTTTTTTATGTTTTTATATATAGACTGCATAATAACCTTAAATATAGGTTCATATTATAAGATCTGGTAGGGCAATGTAATGATGTGTGTAATAGTTGAGTTTGTGTTATTGTGTGTTGTACTATTAACCTTGTTTCGGATTGAATTGGTAAGTCTTGGGCTTACCCGAGTTCTCCCGAATATATATGAAATGGAGTCAAACAACTGGCACGCAGTTGTTTGGACGGCTTTTTGGCCTAGTTGCTTGCACTCCATCACGCAACGTTACATTATAGGACTATAACCTAAAAATTAATTTTCGATTATAAATTATTAGATTTACCTAATATAATTATTAGATTATTTAAAAATGATTTAAATTTAGACTTTAAGGAAAAGAAGTGCATTTATAACTAATAAAATACTTTTTTAATAAAAAAATTTATTATTGATCTTGGAATAAGTTTAATATTTTTAAATAAATATAAATTAAAACTAAAGATATTTATAAAATTGTTAAAAAAATTATTAAAAATATTATTATTAAAATTTTTAAATAAATCCCCAGATGGATTAAGACTTTTGAAAAATTACCTAACAAAAATACTTTACTTTAACTTAATAAATTTATTTATGAAATCCTATTTAAGAAAGGTATTATGCTAAAATTTATATTTGTTTATACATATACTTAAAAAGAATTTAAAATATTTTAAAAATATTTTAAAAAAAACTTATATAAAGGATATATTTAATTATTTTAATCTTTAATAGGATATCTTATACTATTTATATTAAAAAAAAATAGAAAATTATGAATATGTATAAATTATTAAAGTTTTAATATTATTATTATTAAAAACTGAATAAAATTGCTTTGAATAGATAAATTGTTTGATTGATTATAAGGAATAAAAAAATTTACTAAGATAAATATAATAATTAGATATTATAATTTTAGAATTGTATTTAAAAATGTTTGGAAAATAGTTTTTAGATGTTGATATGGATTATTTAAATATGTAGTTATGTTTATGGGATTGATTAATATATTAGTATCTTTTTAAACTTTTATAAATTATATTTTTAAAGATTATATTAATAAAATATGTGTTGTCTATTTTAACAATATATTAATCTATAGTTATAATTTGGAAAAATATAAAAAATATGTTATTTTTGTTCTTAAAGTCTTCGATAAATATAATTTTAAAGTCTAATTTGAAAAAATAGAATTTGAAGTTACTAAATATAAATTCCTAGAAGCTATTATAATAATTAATAAAATTAAGATGGACCCTAAAAAAGTATAAGCTATTTAAGATTAGCCATAATCTGAAATAATTAAGAATATTTAATCTTTTTTAGGACTATGCAATTATTATTAATGTTTTATTAAATAATATAGTCACATATTAGCTGCCCTGATTGAACTTACTAAAATGGGAATTAAATTTAACATAATTTCCAGTTAAATTAATATTTTTAATATGTTGAAATAATTATTTCTCTTAGCATTTATATTTTAATTTTATAATCCAAAATTATTTATTAAAATTGAAATTGATGTTTCAGACATTGTATTAGGTGTATGTTTATATTAATTATATTTTAATAATAAATGGTATCTTATTGCTTATTTATTTTACAAATTTGATATTATAGAATTTAGATATCTAATTTATAATAAAAAACTTATAGTAATTGTATAAATTTATAAAATATGGAGAGTATATTTATAAACTAAAAAATTTTTCATTGTATATTTTGATTATAAGAATTTTATCTTTTTTTTTATTATCAAGGAATTTAGTAGATAACAAATTTACTAATAAGAACTTCTTAGTAAATATAATATGAAAATTATATATTGTAAAGGTAAAAAGAATTTAGAAGTAGATGTTATTAATAAAAAATTTAATTTTATGGAAGAAGTATAATTAGATAAAAAAATAATTCTTGAAGGAAAACTATTTAAAGATATTATTATTAATTAAATTTTTAATATTATTTTTTATATATTTAATAATTAATTCTTTTAGGAATTTAAAAAAAGTTATAAATAATATTTAATAATTACTTAAATTTTATTTAATAATCTAAATACACTAGAATACTTTATTATTAAATATAAAATTATTTTTTTTCAAAATTTTTATTATATTTTTATTAAAGATTTCTAGTAGAAATTTATTAAATAATATTATAATATACTTGCTTATAAATATTTAAAAATTAAATAAATTTAAAAATTTTTAACTAAAAATTACTTTTGGCTTCAAATAAAATAATATATTAAATAATATATTAAAATTTATAATATGTGTTATAAAAACAAACTAAATTAATATTTACTTTATAAAAAATTATAATTTTATAATGTACTATTAGTACCTTTCTAAGTTATTTTTTATAATTTTATTTAAAAAATACCAAAATTATAAAATCTATTTATTAATACTATCTATAACAAAATACTAGTTATTATTTATAAATTTAATAAAATAGTAATTCTAGAACTATAAAATTCCAAATAGTTTATAGAAGAACTTGAATAAATCTATTATAAACAAATATTTAGCTAATATAATTTATAAATTAAATATATATATAATAAAAATATTTTATTTTTTAGTAAATTTTAGAATTTAATTAAAAATTAGATTAAAATTAAAATTAATATTATTAGTAAAGGATATACTCAAATAAATAAAACAACTAAATAAATTATTTAGATAATAGAAATATGGTTATATAATTTCTTAAATATTGTATAAAATAATTAGGTTAAGTTATTTTTTAATTTTAAATTTATTTATAATATCTTAAAATATGTAATTATAAAGTATACTTTTTATAAAATATTTAGAGGATGGAATTTAATAATAATATTTTTATTTTTAATATTAAAAGAAATAGTTTTCTAAGTAAATAAATATATTAAAAAAATAAAGAACTTCTATAAAAACCTTTAAAAAGATTTTTAATTTATAATAGAATAAATATTATATTATTATAATTAGAAAAGAATAAAAATATTACTTTTAAAAGAAAAAAATAAAATATATTTATTTATTAAATATATCAAATAAAAAAATTGTTAGAATAAAAAGCTTGACTATCAGAAATATAAACCTTTTATGATTATAAAGAAGTTTAATAATAATATTTTTAAACTTAAAATTTTAAAACTTATATATATTTATTGATTATTTTATATTTCACTTTTAGAACTAGTTCTTGAAGGTTTAAGAAAAAATCCAAATAACAAAAAACTAGAATTTAAAAATTATATAAAATACAAATTTGAAAAGATTTTAGATGGATTTAATAAAAAAAATAAATACGTTATTAAATAATTACTATTTTATAAATTATAGGATGATTTTTAGATTTTAAAAGATAATATATTCTTAAAAATTATTTAAACTTACTTTAATTAAAAAATTATATTATAATTTATAAAATGAGGATGCGGAAGACTAAAAAAAAGTTTAATTTTAAAATTAAGATTATAAGAATTTGGTATAATTAAAATCAGAAAAATTTGGAATTAATATTGATAATTTTTTTTTAAATTTTTAATTTTTCTAAAGGACTGTTTTATTTCTGTTTTTTTTTTTTATTTTAGTATCTAAGGATTCTTTTTTATAAATTATTACCTTTAAATATTTCTATTTAATTTGATGAAGTTTTTTTTTTTTTGATTAATTTTTGCTTGAAGTTTAGTAATTTTTTATTATATTATAGTTTATTCTTTCTCTAAATTTTTTAATTCTTTTTTTTGCTTATTTAATTGATGATTTAGTTGTTTAATTAAGAAAGAAATTAACTAAATCTATTTTAACTATTTAAAAAAGATTTATAAAAGTTAGTGATATAGCTTTTTTGACCATTTCTAATACAAATTGTACAATTTTTATAGTTAGATATAATAATATATAAATGGTTGTTTCTTGTACAATACTTATAAGGATTAAAAGCTGGAATTCTGAGTTTTTTAATATAATTAGCCTATAAATTCTAACACTGATGAAAAAATGTTTTATTTTTTTTGTTTATATATTTTACTAATATTTATATTGATTTTAAATATATATTAATTATTTTCTTATAAAAATATTTTAAAATTTAAATTTTAAAAATTATTATTTTAATTTGATTACTATTTTTTTATATATTATTTTTTATTTATATTATTTTACTTTATATAATTTGTATAAACAGAAGTTCTATACAGAATGATAATTTATATTAAAAATATACTTATGCCAGATATTAATTTTATAAAATAGCTTTGATTATATAAAACTCAACTTTTATATAAACCTCTATATTTTATAAGAATAAAGTTTTTATAGAAAATATTTTTATATAAAACTTATTTTTTAAAAAAAGAAGATAATGTTATAGATTTATAATTTAGATAGTATAATTATCTATATTCTATTTTATATTATATTATTCTCTGTTTTATTTATTTTATTTTTTATATAATATTTGTTTTTTATGTACTTGTGCTTACTTGTTTTGTTTGAAGATTTTTGTTATATGATCTATATATTACGTGACTTGTACGCATATATATATATGCGAGTATGCAAGTATGTGAGTATTAAGATGCGAATTTGTGAATAATGTGAGTATGTGAATATTAATATGTGATTATGTGAGTATTAATATTTATATGAAGTATTATTATGTATATAAAATTATTGTTAAGATTGATAAATAATTTTTACTTTTTATTGGTTAATTTAAATATAATATAGATTTATAGTTTATTATAATTTTTATTGTTGTTATATATCTTATATATTATTCTTTGATATCTTGTAGTATACATATTTTTAGATTTGAGAATCTAGGTATCTTAGAGTAAGAGATCAGTGTTTGGTTAGATGTACTTGATCAAAGTGTAATATTTAATAAGTAGTAAAATTATTATATAATATTTATAAATAGAAATTTATTAAAATTTTTTTATTATAAATTATTATAAATATTAAGGGTAAGTTTTTTTTTTAAATATAACTTTAGCCTAATATGATTTTCTAATAATATTAATTTATTCTTATATACAGTTAGTATAAGTAAAAAGTTGTTTTTTATAAGTAATATAATAACTCCTATTTTATAAATAAATTATGCAATATATTTTAAAAACTAGAAAATATAATTTAATAAAGATTATATTTTAAGAAATTCTAAAGCAAAAAGTTTTTTTTTAAAATAAAAAGTTGTAAAATCTTATACTAGTTTTGTTTTATATAGATTTATTATAATAAAATAAATAGTTTGTTAATAAAATTTATAATAACTTTTTTATAACTTTTCTGTAAAATAATATTTTTTTATAAAAATTTTGTCTGAATATATATTATATAAGTTTTGTGATTTGTAAATGTTGTTAATTTTATAGAGTTAGTATTAATGAATTCTATAATTTTAAGCACAATTATTAATGAAAGTTGGTTATAATAAATTAGATAGATCTTTATATCCAATTCCTCCTAGGTTATTTAAAATAATTAATTGATTCTAACAATTTTTTCTTTTGCATAAGTACTTATTTCCAAGTTTAGTGTTAATTTTATTATATATTACTTTTAATTTTTGATAGGGTTTTCATAAATAGACTCGTGGTTTAAGGAAAGTAGTTTTGGAGATGATTTTAAAATGTATTTTTCTGGCTAGTTGTCCTAAGATGAGTATAATATAAAATTGTTATAATTTTCCATTTGAGTTTTGTTGATATCTGAGATGTTTTCTTGGTGCAGAATAGTTCTATATTTAATAATATTTATATATCATAAAATTATAAAGCAAGGGTGTAGGTTTGCAGATAGCTAAATCTAAATCTTCACTTAGAATATATACTAAGACATCAAACATAGTATTATTAGTATTTTTATCATCTTCTTGCTATATAGTTTCTTATAATATGTAGAATTCTTCTTTAGTTGCTGGATATATCACAAATATATTTTTTAAAAAGGGAATAATTATTTCATAAAGTAAAGTTAACAATTCTGGTGCTAAAACATTTTAAGTAGTATAAATCTGTTATATCAATTTTTTATATTATTTTTGTTATTTTTCTAAGACTTTTAATTGGGTAAATCAGACATACTTGAGCTAATCCTTTTTTAATTATCAATAGTCTCTATTAAAATATCCTAGTCTATCACAATTATAATAAATAGTAATTATATTAAATTTTAATAAACCTTTGTATTATCAATAATTAATAGTATTAAGATTTATTAAAGTAAATTCATATTTTTGGTAAACACTATTTCTGGGATAATAATTCTAATAATTATTATAGAAATAGTATTATCCAGTTTTTTTTTATCTTAATATGTTATCGAAACGATTTCCTTAATAATTTTTTCGAAGTTAATTTAATTTTTGTTGGTTTTGTTGAAAAATAAAGTCATCTATTTATATAATAAGATTCTACATTTCCATATAAATCATTTCTAAAATTTTAAATTTTTTTTTAATAATTTTAATACAGACTATTGGCTTGAGTCCTTTTTTAGCAAAATCAAAAAATTATACATCATCATATCCCACAAATAAAATATAACAATCAAACTCTTAAAAATAATTTTATACTAAATAAATTTAATATAAAATAACAACCTTATATTATACTTCTTTTTCTTTAGTCTTATATTTATATTTTTATCAAAGAAAAATGATAAAATAATTAGTATTAGTAAGTATTTTATAAATATTTAAATATACTTATTCAAATTTTTTATTTTCATATTTTTCTTTATTATAGCTACTTTGTTTCTTTAAGTAAACTACAAAAACATAAAAAAATAATTTTTTTAAATATATTTTTATAAAACAAATCTTATATTCATCTATAGAAAATCAATTTATATTAAAAAAGTAATAATCAAAAACTAATTAAAAAATTAATTAAATTTCTTAAATTATTTTCCAAACTTGATTAGGTCTCCCAATTTAAATATCTTATTCAAATTTTTAATAAAATTAATCATTTTAACAGTTTTTTTTAAAATTTTTATAAGGTTTTTAATATATTAACTAGAAAAATTTATTAATAATATTAGTAGCTATTTCATAATTATTATTTCAAATTATTATTCTATTTGTCCTAAAATTTCTATTACTATACTTAAATTTCTAATATACTTTTTTATATATATTAATATTTTGTATATTAATATTTTTTTTTTTTAAGATTTTTTTAAATTTTCTTCAGATATTTCTTTTATAATTTATATTTTTATATCAAAAGTATAAATATAATTTTAATTATTAATATATACTTTTCCTATAATAATTTTAAATATTAGTTTAAAAAATATAACTACTAACCTTTATTTTTTATTAAATCTTTAATATTTTAATATTTATATAGTAGAGTATATTTTTTTATTTAATTATTATTTTCATATTTTGCAGAGATAATTATATTTTTTATTTTTATCTTTAATAAATTTTAGATCTAAGGTATCTCCTAATTTTATCTTTTTAAGAAAATATTCTTAAATATCTTTAAATATAAAAAAATCTAATATATATATAGGTCTTCTATTTAAACCAAGTTGGATCAGTTAAATTATTACACCTGTAACCTCAGAAAATTATAGCAAGTTTATTCTAACTTCTGTTTTTTAATTTTATTATTTAGGTCTTAATTCAGGAAAGTATACATATCACTAAAAATAATAAAACTATTAAATAGAAAATATAATAACAATAAGATAATAATAAACTATAAATCTATATTATATTTAAGTTAACTAATAAAAAGTAAGAATTATTCATCAATCTTAATAATAATTTTATATACATAAAAATATTTTATATAAATATAAGTAATTATATTTATCATAAAATCACCTATACAACTTATATAAGCATATAATATCTCCAAAGAATTACAAAATTGCTTCTATTAAAGTAGCAAATATGTAATATCATCACATAATACAAGTGCCGTATAACAGGAATATATAAATAAAACAGGTAAGTATAGGTACATAGGTAGGTAGTCTTTAATGAGAGATGTAGTAAAACAGAGCTGGGAACGATGTAGCGTAGAATACGGTACAGGTAATTGTGCTGTCAAGACCGTATGGTCTGTGACATTCAAGTTATCATTATTTTTTTTATATCTTTGTTATACTGTTTTTTATATTTTTTAAATTTTATTTAATTTAAAATTTTTTAAAAAATTTTTACTCTAATTTTTTAAAATCTGCTAATAGATTTTATAAATCTAATTAAAAATTTCAGTGTTTAAAATATACCGGGGATGGCGAGGAACGAGCCTAGAAAAATTTTTCGAATCGGGGAATCAATTTACCCTTCCCTGACCCGGGTTTTTTACTGAGAAAAAAAAAGTCGATACCTCCCTGAGTTGGGGAAATACCCTAATACAAATTTTTATTACTCCTCGACTCGGTCCCTGTTTTTTTCCCGGTTCGGGGCGGGTTTTCCCCGTTGTAATAACACATTTTTATAAACACATACTAACGGTTTTAAAATACACTCGCAAACGACGTAGCACTTGATGATAGAGTGCGACATCGCTTATCGATAAGAATTATCAAATTATGTAATCAAATCACGTGATCACCAAAATTTTTATTATATAAATTTAATTAAATTTTAATAAAAAAATTAAAAAAATAAAATTTGAATTTTTATTATAATTTTTTTTTAATTTAATTTTAATTTTTTTAATTTAATTTTTTCGACTTTTTTATGAACATAATTTAAAATTAGGTGTGGGAGATCTTGAAACACGCTAAAACAGCTAGTGCTTTTTTACCGAGTTTTTAAATTAAATTTAATTAAATAAAATTAAGCGCTAAACCGTTTATAAACGAAAAATACGAATTGATTGATTTTTTTCTTGAAAATTCAAAAGTTTTCAAAAAAATTTTTGATTTTGAAAAGTTTTTTGATTTTGCAATTTTTTCGAAGCCGTTTTGTCGAAAATACAGCCGAACACACCGCCATATATACGACGTATACGTATGCGTCGTACTATATACGCATACGTTGTATACGTTGTATATACGTATACATCATATATACGTATACATCATATATGCGTATACGTCGTACTATATATGTATTCGTTGTATATGCGTATACGTCGTACTATATACGTATACGTCGTACTATATACGTGTACGTCGTACTATATACATGTACGTTGTATATATGTACATCAGCAAAAAATTGTGTTGTCCTCCTAGTCCTCTGAGGACTCAGAGGATCCAGAGGACTTTTGTTCTCTAAAAACCTCTTGAGGTTAGCGAGCACTACATCCTCAGTAGTTACCACAAAATTTTAAACATCTAAAAGTAATTACACCACAAAAACCTCAATAATTTTATATTATTAGAAAATCATCTGTAATGTTAATTCAATTGATAACCTCAATAATATTATAATTTAATATAAACTCTCAGATATTATCAATCAAAATAACTTTAAAAATCTTTTTAATAATAGTAATCCTTGATTAAACTTTCAGTAGCTAAGTATAAGTTTACACAATTTAGATAAAAATATTTAATTAAAAAATTTTTTATATTAAAATATTATATACAAAAGTTGATAAATATATAAAGAAAAATTATTTATACAATACCCCTAGTCTTTTTTTAAATTTTTATTATAGATTTATCAACTTTTTAAGTACAACTATTTCTTTATCATCAATAAGAAAAATATTTTAAAAAATATTTTTAATAATAAAAACAGACTTTAAAAGTCTAACATAAGATCATATTATACATCTATAAATATTAATAAGAATTTCTGTCAACCACTATTTAAAATTTTTTAACAAATTATTAAAGATATTTAATTAAATTAATAGAATACATTACAAGCCTTTAGATATTTAATTTACCACACATACTAGTTATTTTGGTACTGATCTATTAATTTCTTTAACCAGTTTCCCAATTTTTTAAATTTATTTAAAAATAGACTGTATTAAAAATAAGAATATAAATATTTAATAAATCAACCAAGAAATCATACCTCATTCCCATACCCTTAGAAGATTTTTAATATTAATTAATTAAGATTTTACAAATAACTAAATAAAAAAAAAGGATTTATAATTACAATTTATTAAAAAATTTCCAGTATCTGAAAAAAATTGAAAGTTTATTTTATTTTTATTTCTCAAGAAATTTAAATAATTTAAACTAATTAATTTTTTAATATGTGCAAAATAAATATTGATATTAAGATTAATAAAATCATACATATCCAACATGAAATTTTTTGTAAATTTTTATAAATGGCTATAATAATTATTAATAAAATAATAAAGCTAATTTTATAATTAAAATATTATAATATATAATTTTATTAAAATATTTACCTAACGTACCTCACCTAGAAGCCGACCACACCTAGAAGCCGACCACTTTTCTTAAGCGAGAAAACCACATTAAAAATCAAAGGGGGGACCACATCGAAATTCATTATAAACGCGTCAATCAACCATCAACTTTCATCAACAATAAAACCATCAAAAAAAATCGTAAAATTATAAATCCAATGGTATGCAATTCGGAAGATCAAGTTTATTATATAATATGTGTTTTGGTGGTGTACTGTTTGTGGTTGTTTTTAAAATTGTTATTGAAAATAGGCGGTATATATGTGTATAATGCTAAATGTAACATGTGGTTTACTAGTGCCGCGCTGGTAAACTGATCGGTTTTTTTATATATGTTGTTAGGTATAGTAGTTATAATGTGATTTATAGTGTTTTTTATGGTATATAATACATGGTTGTGGTTGTAGACATAACAGAAATTGATAGTAGGTTAATGATCAGTTAATGGTTTGGTGATGGATTTTTAGTATGGTTTCTGGATTTTTTTTGGTGTGGTTTTCTCGTTTAAGAAAAGTGGTCGGCTTCTAGGTGTGGTCGGCTTCTAGGTGAGGTACGTTAATTTATTATTAGAACTGTTGGCTCAGCTTTTAACAAACATCTGGTATATTATTAAATTTTATTATTATCTGGCTAGATTTTACTAAAAAATTATTAAATAAATATTTTGTTTTTTATTTATATAAAATTTATTAATTCCTTATTTATTAATGTATCCTTTGCGCTTTTCCATCAATTACTTTGCTACCTATAGTTAGTATTAGACTATAGAAATCTGATAATATTTAATAATTATAACAAAATTTAACTTCTACTTCAAAATATAAAATAAAAATAAGATATTTTAGATTAAATTTAATTAAATATATTAATATTTAAAATATTCCTTCTTAAAGGAAAAAAGGAAGATACTACAAACAACAAGTATTTAATAAATAATTTTAAGATTAAAAATAAAACCTTAATTCATTATTTAACTTATTTATCATTAATAATCAAATTATGATCTAGATCAGAAGTTAATAGACTGCAAATATACTTTAAAAATTAAGAAACAAATACTGAAAATCCTAAAATTAAAAAATTTAATTATTTTAATTAATTAGCTAATAAAATAAGATCAATAAAAGTATTATCTATTTTACTTTTAATAAAATTATAATTTAAAAAATTAGTAACAATCTTATTTTCAGAATTAATGTTGCCATTTTAATTCAATAAAGGGATAACATTAGGAACCAAATGTTCAATAATTAATACAGACTTTTCTAATACACTTTCTAACAATTGGATAATTTTATTAATTTAATTCTGAATAAGTATAGACTATACTTATTAATTAATTTTCTTTTTTTATTTTTTATCAAATGCTGCTGGTTTTAGAGAATTAAAAAAATCTTATTAATTATTATTTTATCTTATTTTTTAAATAAAAACTATTTTAAAATAGAATAGTATTAGGTAAAAGAAAAAAAATTGGTATCAGATTACTAAAATCTAAAAAAAGCAATTTTAATAATTTATTTAAAAATAAAATTTTTTATTTAAAAAAAAAGAGGAGATAATACGTATATACTTTTTAAATTAAAATAAAATAAAATAAAATTGTGTATGGATACTAATGATTTTATACTAAACTACTATTATCATAAAGAGTATTATATATTTATAAATTAATATAAATATTAATAAAAAAGTTCTTATTATTTAATGAAAATAAATATAAACAAAATATTACCTTATTTATTGAAATAATTCATCAATTTAAAATATTAATTATATTAAAAAGTATTTTAAAAGTAATAGTTATAAGATTATAAAAGTCCACTTATCATCCACCATCTTTTAAATTAAGATTGGTAATTATAATAATATCAAATGACTGATTGATGTAATAATTTTTAAAATGTAAAATTAGTTCTGTATGAATTAATAAATATCTGTTAAAAGCTCTCTATTATCTTTTTTTTTGATAAAAGATAAAATTTTAATATGGTAATTTGTAATGAAATAAAAATGGTCCAGTGTATTGAATTTGATAAATTAAAACAATATCAGGATTTTGAAAATCTTTAATTAATACTACTAGTTAATTAAATAGTTAATAAAAAAATATTTTTATAATATCAAAATCATTAAAATTCTAGTTGTCCAGTATATACCCACTAGCAATTACAACCAGATAGTGTGGTTTTAAAAATTTTTAAATTTTTATATACAAGTTATTAAGGTTAGAGTTCGACATGGGGCGGGTTGGGTCGGTTTCTGGATTTTAGAAACCACCCACGGGTTGGTTTTTTTTTTTTTGAAAAACCAAAAACCGACCCAAAAACCATGAANAAATTAAAAAAATTAAAATTAAATTAGAGAAAAATTAATAAAAAATTTATATAATTTTTTTAAAATTTTTTATTAAATTTTAATTAAAATTATATAATAAAAATTTTGGTGATCACGTGATTTGATTACGTAATCTGATAAGTTCTTATCGATAAGCGGGGAACCGTCGGTTTTTGGGTGGTTTTTGATTTTTAGAAAAACCACCCAGCGGTTCCCCATGACCCCTCTCAAACCGACCCAACCCGCTGGTTTCTGGGTTAAAACCAACCCATGGCGAACTCTAATTAAGGTAATAAATAACCATAACTTTCCTTATAATCCATTATTATCTTTTTAAATATTATTAAAAACTTTTAAAGATATATTTATCATTTAATATCAGATTTCTAACATCTTGTATTAAAGTCTTATTCTCAGAATCTAAAAATATATAGATATTATTATTTAATTATAAATATTTAATAGTTAATAACTTATTATTATTATTTTTATTAAAAAAACTATTAAAATTTATTATAAGACTATTAATTATCGGATTTAAAAAATTTTATTTTAATTTAAAATACATATCTTCTACTAGATTTTAACAAGTTATTTATAACTAATTAAAATATCAAAACTTATCAAAAAAAAATATTAAATTTAATTCTTATATTCCAAATATTATTCTTCATTAATAGTTTGCAATAATTTGTATATTATAATTGATATAATTTAAACCTCAATAACCTTCTTTAATTTAAAAATGATATTAAAGTTTTAAAATATCTATTAACTATTTTCCAAGATATTCATACTAATAGATTGTACTTTTATAATAATTAAGTTAATATATTTTAATTGTATTAAAATGATTAAGAGTTTCTAGTTTAAGTTTATATTTAATATTAATTTCTTTTCTTTTTAATTATAATTTTTAATATTTTTATAGTTAGTTTATTTTTTTAGCTTATATACGATTTTTAGTGTTTGACAATGCCTATTGCTACTCTTGTATTTTCTTTTGACAAAATTTAGAATTTTGAAATTATAAAAAAATTAATTTAATTTAATGAAATTTTTGTTAATATCAATTTAACTATTAATCAATTATTTTATTAATATAACTATAATATTATATAAATAAATGGAAATTAATAAAATGTTAAATGTAGGTTAAAATTTGGTTAAATTTTTAATATTTAATAGTTCCTAATAAACTTTAAAAAACTGTAACTAAATAATAAATAATAATTCTACTAGTTATACAAAATTCTTTTTTTTATTATTATATAATTTATAAAAATAATTTTTTAAAATTAAAAAAATTAAGATATATTAAAAATCCAATCTAAGCTCAGTTAAAGCTATTAAATTATTTATATTATCAAATAAATTAATCAACCTAATTTAATACATTTTTTAAAATACTAAGATAAAGACTGTATAAAAGATTTAGTTTAAAAAGTATATATGGTAGGACTCTAGAGATTTAATAGAAGTTTAATAGAGCTTAACCTAATCTTTTACTCTCTAATTTTTTGATTAACAATTTTTGAACTTGTTAAGATGAGGTTGCTAAAAATTAAAGTTTTAGTTTATTATAAGAATAATAATTACAATTTGCTGTCCTTGGGGTATACCTTCTAAAACTTTGAACATCTACCTTACAAATAGGATAAGATCTTATATTAATATTAAATAAATTAATGTATTTTATATGGTTTACAATCTAATTATATAATTGAAATATATATGAATGAGTAAAGCTATTAATATATTTTAAATTAAAATTAAGTTTTATAAAATCTTTAATATCTAATTCTGGCTCCTATTTGTTTAATAATTAGAATATTTTAAATAAGATTTTTTTAAATATTAATATTAACCTTTAATTTTTAATAGTTATTGAGATTTTTTTTTTTTAGTAGTATTAGTATAAGTATAAGTAGAATCCAAGTGAATAACAATAACTTACTATAGATATTGGAAGGTAGATTACTAATTATTAAATAGATTGGCTATGATTTTTTATTACTAAAAAAATTGGTTAAATAAGTAGTATTTAATGTATAAATAATAGGAATTAATATTAAGCCTTTTAGTAATATTAATTAAAAGATGGTCAGTGTCTGATATGTAATATAATGTATAAAAAAATATATTTTAAGTAGAAATATAAAAAAATTAAAATTATATATTTGTATTTTTTATTACTAGTTATTTGTATGTAATTTTGAATATAGTTGTTTGTTTTCTGAATTATATTTTTTAATTAATATGTATATCAGATTATTAATGTATGCTAGCTACCTAAGAAGATAACTTATATAATCAATAAAATTATAATAAAAATATTCCTATGGTTTTAGATTTTTAATTCCCCAATCATAAATTGAAATTTAAAAATTAAGATTTAAATTTCCAGCTATATTTTTGATTTATTTCTAAAGGGTATATACAGATTAGAAGAATATATCAAAAGATTTTAAAAATCTGTTATTAAAAAAATTATTAATTTTAGTTTTTAATATTTTATTCTGTATCAACCATTTTGCTAATTTATAATCCATATAATTTATAAATGGATAGAATAGGTTTTTAATCAATTGTGATGATAAATTTTTAAATGCGATTGTAGTACTAGTATTTAAATATATATTTATATAAACTTTCAGAAGATGTTCAGAATCTGAGGAAGAAAAAGGAGAATTATATAAGTTTTTTAATTAAATTGATTAAATTTTGAAATATAAGGTTGGACATTTAGAGTCTAAAATATTATTTTTAATAATAACTTAAAATTTTTAATAATAAAATTGTTTTTTATACGTATTATATTAACTAGTTTTTAAATATGGTTTTAAGTAAAAATGATATAAAAAACTTAAAATAAACATATTAATAATATTATAATATTTAGTAATTTAAGCAAAAATTAAAAAATAATAAAAGTTAAAGGATGTTAGGCATCTGATATAAACTCTTTTTGAGTTTAGAGTATTTCTTGATAATTTTAAATTAAAAAAGTGTTTAATAAAAAAAAAAAGTAAATTACTTGATAATTAATTTTTTTTTAATTTAGTTTAATTTTGTAGTATGGTATGGTGACTAGGGTTTTTTAATTGTACTCCCAAAGGCCAGTACTTACCCCCATACATCTTAAATAATAAATAGATCTAGAATTTTTAATATATTAAAAATATATAAATTAATTCTAGAATATTTAAATATAAAAATAAATAAGGGTAAAAAATATTTAAAGAATATATTTAAGTTTACTAGAGTTTAATAAAAATTTTTATTGATTTTAGGTAATTATTTAAAAATAAATTTAATAATAGACTATATAATAATATATATTAGATTATAATGTTATTGATTATCTTCTTTTTTCTCTATTATTATTATTACTATTATTACTTTTATTTTATTTTATTTTTATTTAATATTTAGTGTTTTTGTGAAATTCTCCAGTTTTAAACAAACTCTAGAAATTTTATACCTATTAATAATTTATATATTAAATAAGTTATTGATTTTAAAACATTATTTTTGATATTTTTATTTTAATATTAGAATAGAGTGTGGTAGTAGACTATTAAAAGCTATTTATTTTTAAAATTAAAAATTTAAAATAAATTAAAATTTTGATGAAATAATAAATTATAATTTTGATTAAATATTGGATGATAGAGTAGATTTTCCTTTTTTTAATTTAATTTTTAATATTATTAATCTATATATATTTAATTTTGGATATTTTAAAAATATAATTTTAAAATAGTTTTAAGATGATGATAAGTTTTTTAAAAATATTACTAGTTTTTTAATTATTTTTTTAAATATACCTGTATATCTTGGTTATTATTTAGAATTTGATTCTGATATTGAAAACCTTAATAAAATTGAAAACCCTGATTTGTTTAAAGATTTTACTAACTTTGGGTTAACTTTCATATCTATTAATCTTAAATATAAAAGTTTAAAACTAGAATATTTAAAAGATTTTAAATAGTCTGATAATAAATACTAGAGGATTAGCAGTAGCAGTAAGATTATCTGGATTATTAGATAAAAGAAATAGTAAAAAAAAATCTAATAAAGGTATAGGTAAGAAACCTGCTAATAAAAAGCTAGGTAAATAATAAACTTCCAAAATTTTATTTTAGATTATAAAAAAATTTTGACTAATAAGTATAAGATAGTACCTATTATAAAGAAGAAAAAGAAAATTATAAAAAATAAAATTGTAACGTTGCGTGATGGAGTGCAAGCAACTAGGCCAAAAAGCCGTCCAAACAACTGCGTGCCAGTTGTTTGACTCCATTTTATATATATTTGGGAGAACTTGGGTAAGCCTGAGGCTTACTGATTTGATCCAAAACAAGGTTAATAGTACGACACACAATAGTATAAACTCAATTATTGTGTGTATTATTACATTGTTCTACCAGATTTTATAATATGAACCTATATCTAAGATCACCATACAGTCTATATATAAAAATGTGAAAAACACCTGGAAATATGGTATTTTTGCGCTTAAAGTGTGAGTTTATCTGTAGAAATAGTCTAAAAACACCCAATTTTTTAGTTCCTACGTGATTTAAACCCAGACCATAGATTAATCAGTCACACAAGTGTAACAACGCAGTTGAATGTAACGTTGCGTGATGGAATACAAGCAATTAGGCCAAAAAGCCGTCCAAACAACTACATGCCAGTTGTTTAACTCCATTTTATATATATTCAGGAGAACTCGGGTAAGCCCGAGGCTTACCAATTCGATCCGAAACAAGGTTAATGGTGTGACACACAATAGCACAAGCTCAGCTATTGCGCGCATCATTACAAAAATTAAAAATAAAACTAAAGATGGAATTAAAAATGGAGTTAAAGATGGCAGTAAAAATAATGATGATGATAATGATGATGATAATAATGATAATGATGGCAGAGTTATACCATCAAGAAAAAAAAAGTATAGAGTTGGTAAGTATTTTAAAATAATAAATTATAAGATATTAAGAATTAGCTAATAGCTTTTTAGTTAAAAAAATTGATATCAATATTATGATTATAAGAAATAATAAAATTATAAGAATTTTCAAACTAATGGTATGATTAAAGAATAATTTTTTTGGAAATTGGAAGGTAAGAATCAGAATTTTATAAAAAAATTTTAATATCTATTAATAACTTATATTTAAGCAGAGGATATAGCAAGGTTACTAATATGAAAATTGTTATTAATTTTAATTTAAATAATTTTAATTATACTTATCTTAGGTTAAAAAATGAAATAACTATTAAAATAAATTTAAGAAGTAAGTTTTTATAAAATATTAGAAATTTGTTATAAGATGCTAACTTATATGTACAAATTAGGTTAAATTTAAAAATTTTATTTTAAATAATAACTATTAAATTGTTGCTAACTTTTTAATAATTATTTAAGTTAAAAAACTAATGTATTAAATTGCAAAATTGGCAGATTTCGTAAATCTAATATTAAATAATGGCAAAGAAGATGAAGGAGATGATAAAAATAGTAAAAATAGTAAAAATGGGAGTACTAAATTTTTAAGTATAGGTAAAAAAAAAGATAATGGATATAAGATAGTAGACTTTGTAAATTTTTTAAATTATGAATATAATGTTTTATATTATATTAATAGCTAATAGGAGTGGACTGGCTAAAAAGATTTTAGTATTAAATAAAAGAAAGGTTTTATTTTTAAAATTATGAAATTGATTTATTTTAATATTATTAAAAATATAATCTTTATAGATGATTAGGTTAATATTGGGAATTTAAAACTGGCTAATAATAATCTGGTAAAGTCTATTTTTATTAATTTGAAAAAAATTATTTAAGATATATTTAAAAAATGTAAGGAAGGTATAAGAATTACTTTAGAATATGTTATTTTAAATAAATATATATATTTTAATAATGGTTTTATAAGAGATTTTAGGAGTTTTTGGTTGGAGGTAAAATAAAAAGAGGTGGAGATTAAGAAAGCTAAGAAGAAGGTAAATAAGAAGAAATTATAAAAGGTTATTAATAATCGTAAGTATTTGTTAATTTATAATTAAATATTAAAAGTTTATTAATTTATTTTTATAATTATTTTTGGTAAATTTATTATTAATATTTTTTTTATTATTATTATTATTTTAAAATTATTAAAAGTTCCAGCTTTATTTTTCTTCAAAATTTATATTAGAATTTAGATGTTTTATTCAGATAATATTATTGGATTTATCTTTGTTTAAGATAATATAAATTATTTATATAAAAATTTTAAGAATTTGAAAACAGACAGTTCTAATATAGTTGAATTTTATAATGTGGATATAAATTAGATTGTTATAATTTTAGCAGATTTAAATATCTTTATAATTATAAAAAATGGTAAAATAATTTTAATTTGTTTATAATTAAGAGAAGATTATATTAAGTTAATAAAAAATGATGGTTATTTTTCATATAAAAAAATTATTTTAACTAATACTTTAAGAATATAACTTAATGATATATGGGTAGTAATTTAGAAAAATATGGTAATAATGTAACTATATTATTTTTATATTATTTTTTATTAAATTTCTTAAAGCTTTAACTCTCTTTTAGTTAGCAGAATAATTTGATTAAATCTTAAAAAAATAATAGTAGTAGTAGTAGTAGTAAAATTAAATAAAATAAGTTAAAAATACTAAAAAGCTAGTAAGAGATTAAATTAAAAAAATTAAAAAAGACTAAAATATAGTTAGTTAATATATTTTTTTTAGAAATTTGGAGAGATTAAAAAAAATCTGTTAACAGCAAGAATATTAGAAAAGACTGTGGCAGTTTTTTAAAAAATTATAATAAAAATATTTTTATTTAAATTTAATCATATATTTAATATAAGATTGATTAGTCTAATAGATAACTTATAATAAAAATAATATTTTTTTTTAAAAAATATATATCTTATTTAATCAATCAAGTAATAAAGAGGTTGCAGGAGATCTATAACAAATTCTCAACATTTACCTCTAAATTAAAATAAAAAATATTATTCAAAAAAATTTTTTTAAAAAAAAGAAGGAATATAAAGATCAATAATTAAAATTGTATATATATATATAAATCTAACAAATTTTAAATTTTTTTAAAAGTATTCTGAAGATTTTGAGTGTTTTTTTTCATACTCTCGATAATTCTTTTCACTATTAATTTAGATATGTTTAATAAAAATAACTTTTAATAAAGCGCCAGCCTCTGAGCGTCTGAGGCCATCCTCTACACGACCCCTGCAACCTCTCAACACCACTAAAGATCCTCTCAGGCTACCAGATTTTTTTAGAGTGCGACATGGGTTGGTTTTAACCCAGAAACCAGCGGGTTGGGTCGGTTTGAGAGGGGTCATGGAAAACCGCTGGATGGTTTGATATAGGTCGTGGGGAACTGCTGGATGGTTTGATATTGGTTGTGGGGAACTGCTGGGTGGTTTGATATGGGTTGTGGGGAATTGCTAGGTGGTTTTTCTGAAAATCAAAAACTGTCCAAAAACTGACAGTTCCCCGCTTATCAATAAGAATTATCAGATTATGTAATCAAATTATATGATTACCAAAAATTTTATTATATAATTTTAATTTTTTTAATTTAATTTTTTTGATTTTTTTATAAAAATAATTTAAAATTAGATATAGGAGATCTTGGAACACGCTAAAACGACTAATAATTTTTTTAGCAAGTTTTTAAATTAAATTTAATTAAATAAAATTAAGTGCTAAATTATTTACAGACGAAAAATACGAATTGATTGATTTTTTTTTTAAAAATTCAAAAGTTTTCAAAAAAATTTTGGATTTTGAAAAGGTTTTTGGATTTTGCATTTTTTTTGAAAATGTTTTGTTGAAAATACAGCCGAACACACCTCCATATATACAATGTATACGTATATATGATGTATACGCATATATTATGATGTATACGCATATATAATGTATATGTATATAGTATGATGTATACGTATATGGTACAACATATAGGCATATATGATGAATATGTATATAGTACGACGAATATGTATATAGTACAACAAATATGTATATAATACAACAAATACGTATATAGTACAACGAATATGTATATAATATGATGTATACGTATATATGATGTATATGTATATAGTATGATGTATACGCATATACAACATATATGTATACATAACATATATAATTGTGATATATGTGTAAATAGTATGACGCATATGTATATATTGTATATGTGGAGGTGTATTCGGCTGTATTTTTGACAAAATGTTTTTGAAAAAAATGCAAAGTCAAAAAACCTTTTCAAAACCCAAAATTTTTTTGAAAACTTTTGAATTTTCAAAAAAAAAATTAATCAA